>JAWWEA010000063.1:2863308-2875231 GCA_035222095.1 Andricus quercuspetiolicola | reverse complement strand
AAAACTTCTTTGAATGCGTCCTAAAATTTTTTCAAATCTATCGTAATGGAAAAACCTTATCTTGAAATCAACCATATTATTTCTTGAGAGTTTTGTATATCTTTGAAAATGTTTAGAAATTTTTTAAAATATTTCTTTAAATTAATTTTTCTAAATGAACATTTATTTTGAATGTTTCTAAAAATTTTTCCTTGATAGTCTTCTAAAGTTGAACAATTGTGGTTTAAAATTTTCATATTTTTTTTTTTGATTCCTTTCAAACATCTATTAGAATTAATCTAAAAAATGAAAAATCAATTAAAATTTTCCCATGATACTCAAGGGATATTTTTCATTCTCTTAAAGCCTTTCAATATTCTAAAAAGTGTCATTTTTTAATTTTGAAATATCTAGATTTTTCAAACAATGCTAGCAATATTTTCAAGTTTACGATTATTTACAAGAAAATTCAAACGTCCGAATTGGTCAAGTACCCAGTACAAAGATTCAAAAATTTTTTTTATCAAAAGAAAATTCTGAAGTAATGTACTGTGCGTGGTCGAATGATTGAGATTTATGTTCTACACACTTTTTGGTTATTTTTTCATTCAAGAAATACTTGAAAAGGGTTTTCGTTTCAGAAAAGACTTTCATATATTTTCAAAAAATTGCTAAATATCACAGGATTTACTAAGGCATTCAGCATTCCCCTGGTTTTTAGGACATAAATCACTAATTCCGTTTGGATTATTTTCGGTGAAGTGGATACAAATGGGTCTGTAGTGGAACTCTAACTCATTTTTAGAAAGATATCACAGATGGGCAAAGGAATTTATAAAAAAAGTTTGACAGTTTCCGCGAACATTGAGATTTTTTGTTGCTGTTTTTCAGCATTATGTGTCTAAAACTCTATGAGGAATAGTGAAGAATAAGTTTTGTTGTTAGCAAGGGTTGTTGATGTTATTTGTATGTTGCCAACAAGTTTTCAGGTAAGACATTTTTGGGGGTTTCTCAGATTTTCTGTTTTTTGGTACTTAGTTACTTTTGTTATGTTAGTACAGGTGTCTGTTGTTTATCCTTTTTTAAAGTTAGGGAACAGAAATTCTGCAAGGAACTGAAAAGAGTAATTTTGTTGCTGTTCAAGGTGGTGTTTTACCTTAGTCTTGCTTAAAAACTTTCTAGAAAGCAATTTTGCGGGTTTCCACAAATGTTTATTTTTTTGTTAGTTTTGTTACAAGTTATGTAACGGAATGTCTATCAGGAAACAAAAATAATGACTTTTGTTGTGAGAAAAGGTGTTGTGTTATTTTAATCTTGCCAGCAGATTCTCAAGAAAGAAATTTGTTTGGGTTCCTCGAATTTTTAGTTTTCTTGTGAGTTTTGCGGCAAGTTATTTGACAGAAATTCTGAAAAAAAATCGAAGAAAAAAGCTATTTTGACGTTCAGGGTATTATGTTAGGATCGCTTATATATATTTAAGAAAGTAAGTTTGCTAGGTTTGGCGAATGTTCAGGTTTTAGTTAGTTTTTTTTCCAAGTTATATGACAGAAATTCTCAGTGTGATCAGAAAGTTTGACTTTATTCGTTAAGAAATGTGAAGTGTTATTTTAATCTTGCCAACAAATTGTTAGGAAAGCAATTTTGCTAGGCTTCTCGAATTTTTAAGCTTTTTTGTTACATTTTCACAAGTTATGTAACAGTAGCTCTGAGAGGAACGAAAAGATTAACTTTTTTGTTGGTGAAGATTAAGGAAATTGAAAGAGGTGATATTTGGTAATAGAAAATGTGTTTTGTTATCTGAATCTTCATAAGGAATTTTCAGTAAAAAGTCTGCTTGGTTTCATATATATTAAGATTTTTTGTTAGTTCTGTTCAACTTATGAAACAGAAATTCTGAGAGGAATCGGAAAAGGTGAAATTTTTGGCTAGAAAATTTGTTTTGTTTTTTAAATCTGAATAATGAATTTTCAGAAAAAATATTTTGCTAGGTTTCGTAGATGGTCAATTTTTTTTGTTACTTTGTTTGCAAATTATGAAACAGAAATTCTGGGAAGAATCGAAATGGGTATCGTCTGTTGTTAGAAAATAAGCTTGGTCATTAAAATTTTAGTAACAAATTTTCAAGAAAAAAAGTTTCCTGGGTTTGCATGTGTTGAGATTTTTTCTTAGATTTGGTAAAAGCTAGGTAAAAGAAATTCTGAGAGGAACCAAAAAAAGTAACTATACTGTTAGCAAAGGTGTTATCTTATGTTAGACTTTCTTACAAATTTCTGAGAAATTACGTTTGCTAAGCTTCACAAAAACTTTTGCTAGAGGATGTTTTTGTTCATGCTGTGCACTATCATGTAGTGCAAGTGGTTGTATAAATGATGGGACACCTCGTAAAGTGCAAAAATGATCAAATAATTCTGTAAATTTTTAATAAGGTTGGAAGAGCAAACGAAAAATTTTCAGAGCGCATATCTTTTTTGAGGTGAATAGTTTCATGGTGTGTAAATTAGTTATTTACAGAATTACCAAAGTCCCGATTTCAATAGAGCCACGGAATTTTTTAAAAACAAATTCATAAGGTTTATATGACTTTAAATTTTAGCTTTTTAATAATGCTGGAACATTTTTAAAAATATTCTTTGTTGCGTCTATATTTTTTAGTGGTATGCGGTTTTCAAAGCTTTAGAATTCCCAGAAAGCTTCTTTTTTTCGAGAATTTAAAAAATCAGCATTTTGTTAAAACTTTTTCGATATCTTTGAACACGTTTAATTCTTGAAATAAACTTTTTAAAGCTCTCAAATGCCTTTTAGGCTAATTCGATTTTTTCCTTAAGGTTCTAAAGATTGCTGCAAAACTGAAGAATGAGAAAATATCTATTCTTTAGCAGATCATAAATTATCAAAAATTCATGAAATTTTTCAAATCGTTTGAAACACTTCATAAAAATTAGCCTTATAAAATAAAACCTAAATCATTCTGAATTATCTTCGAAATTTTATTTTTGATGCAGGGAATATTTTGTTAAATGCATTTCTTCAGTAGTATATAGACTTATTGGTTGCTGCGTTATAAAGCTCTCGACTCCAGTAGCGAATCAGAAATTTTTAAAACAAATTCATAAAGTTTTTAGATTTTTCACTTTTAACTTTTTAATACTCTGAATTTTTTTAATACATAGTACATAAATTTGATTTTACATATACTGCAGCAAATTTTTACTGAAGTGGATTAAGAATACTTTTGAATAACGAACAGTTTTCGTAATATTCTATTTCTTATATGTATAACAGAGTGAACAATTGTTTTAATTGCAAAACTTCAAGATTTTTGCCGAAAAAAACCCTTCAGATTTGGCGGCTTCGGTTCCGGCAATCGTCGGGGCGTTAGCTATGAAATTTATCGGTCGCAGGCGCGGCGCTGAAATGGGGGGTAGCGCTTGAGCAAGAATTCAGGGAAAGCGGCATTGCTCGGAGTTTGTACTGTAATTTGTATCCAACTGTGCACTTGGCTAGATGGTATTTGTACAACTGTACACGTGCACAGTCGTGCAAAAAGTGTTGCTGCGGAAACTAGAAAAATTTGTGCAATCCTCAAAGCAGTTTATCCAGATGATTTTTTTTCATCAAACTTAATGCTCTCGAAGATGATGTTTGTTTTTCCCCAGAAAACCACGCCAACTGAGGCATGTGTCTGAAAGTGCCTCCAGGTTTATTAGGAATATTTTTACATCACACGCTTACGAAAATCTAAAAATATCTATAATCGTCAAAGTCCTTACGATTTTTTATGAACTTAGGAACCTGAGATATGATATGTCAACAAACCCCCTAACACAACTCCTCAAAAACCGCGCCTGCATTAGTAAGGCCTATCTAACGCGAGTGGAAAAATTTCGTGGCACTGTACTTTTTCTGTCTGGTCCGCCTTGAGTAGAAGCTGGCGCGCCACAGTCTGCCTTCCCAGTGGCTAGACTGGCACCTAACTCTCGACACATATCTGTTGGAGCGCTTTCCTGAGAATGCTCGAACATTATCTTCGAGATCAATAAATTAACAAAAAAATCATTGGGATGAACCGCTTTGAAGATTGCACAAATTTTTTGATTTTCCAAATCAAGACTTTTCGCATAACTGTGCACTCGTACAGTTGTACAAATGCCATCTGGGAGCTTACGCAGTTTGACACAAATTACTGAATGTGCAATTCATTTTATTTTATAATTTCCTCAATCAATCGGTGAGAGTTTGAGTTGTTCGAGCGAACTTAGATTTTGCTTTTTCTGTACACCTCGAGCGTCGTGGACATGGCGCTAGAGGAGAACTTGCGCTCATAATTGCTGGTATTCATGCACGCACACTAACAGAAAAGCGGCTCACCTATATACAATTTTAAAGTTCTGTAATTCCCAAAATACGGATCGGACCCAAAAGGTTGAAGAGACTTTTCGACTTATTTTTTTTTTACTTTACCTGCCCTACAAGCATAAGGACAACTCGCTGGGTACATTTTATATACCTAAGCAAGGAAAGCTCAAAAAACCAACAATCGAACCAACGGTCGAAGGAGAAAGGGTTCGAATTTGACAATTCGAAAGTCCTTCAAACGGACTTCCGACGCGTCCAGTTCAAATCGTAATAAACAGATTCGAAGTGAGCGGTTCGAAAGTCTTTCGAATCAACTTTTGACGCATTCAGTTCGAATCGAAATAAACCGATTCGAACTGGGAAGTTCGAGAATCTTCCAAATCGAATTTCGACAGTTGGAGGCTGCTGAAAAATAGATGATAACAAATCAGCATACACAGGACAAGTGGCCAAGATATGAAACAAATCATCTCTTTCTCTGAGATTGCATATCGGTCAGGTTCTGGGTGACTCATACATAAACTTAAACTCACCAATACAAATTCAACCTACTGTCTTGATAATATGCATGGTGATGTCTCTCATGTCTACGATGTAAGGAAAAATAGTGAAGACCTTGAGGAAAATACTCATTGGGATGTTGCTATGCAAGGACATGCAAATTCATCCCTCTTGACTTAAAATTACTCTGTGAAGACGCTCAACGCTAAAACCATTGAGTCCACCGACATGATTTTTGTCACGAATATGTATTTTATGTGTCAAATTCGGGAAAAATAGTCAGAACCTCGAGGAAAATTCACATGAGGATGTTACTATGAAAAAGCATACAAAATTTGGATATAAACGCTTTAGCCTCGGGTCGACATCGAAAATTTGTTAGCAAATGCCGGTGCACCTAGACAGCATATGTATATGTTCTTCGGGTCGCTGAATGCGAATCCGGCGTGCACATAACGTAGTTGGCTCATATTTTTCCAAAAAACGCGAAAATAGACATAAAATCGACGAAAACAGCGATTTTTCTGGTATATGCTTGCAGAAGAATATATTCTCATGTCCGGTGGACCTAATCAGCATATCATTATGTTCCTGGGATCGGTGAATAAAAATTCGGCGTCCAAATAACCAACGTGAAACTGATGGTTCACAAACATTTAGCAGACGTCAGCGTGAGTAGACAGCTGGCCAAGAACAGTGGATAACACGACCGATGAGTGAACACACGGGCAGTGACTCTGTCACCAACTACACGGAGTAGCACCGATACGACAACCGACAACAGCAGTCAGTTGATGGGAGGGTAGGGGCACTAGTGGCAGCACCAGCGAGACACAACCACCGGCTGACCAGGGTGAGACCACAATAGCCAGCAGGTAAGTACGCGTCACAAGACGCAACACTGACGCCACTAGCAGCGGGAGGCAGTACTGAGCCGACCGCGCCGCTGGACTTAACCAACCCTGCTATACCGCGTGGCTAGCCAACCCTATTCCGAAAGAAATGGGTAGGAGACTATCTATAACTAGCACAGTGGCAACCAATGAGAGCCGTGGTAGCTAAGAAGACGAACTAATAGGCACGCTGAGGAAGCACGGAGGCGCGCATTGGCAAAGACAACTCAGCGAACCTTTTCCGTTTCACCGTACAAATCACAGTCCACAGCACAGAAATTCTGAGGGCCCTGGAGGAAGGGACGGAAGGAGGAACGTGCAGACGAAAATCTGTCAGTTTCGTCCTTCGCTCGACAGCGACCCGAACAACGGAGACCGGAGATAGTGAGCGGCGTTGAAATTGATTGGACTAAAGATTAAAAAGACATAGAAGGGACACCGAGTGGTCGAAACACCCCCGACGCAAAGCTCGACTTCAGCCTAGTTTAGGCATGCGTCTTTCAACAGAACTCTAGGTGTGAGCACACGGTAATGAACGACCACTGATGTTAGTGGTCACGCGGGTGTCTTGGGCGGCCATTTTAGAGTGCCGTAGGTTCCTCTGTATAGTTTGTCTGTCATTTCTGTCCGCGATAACATGAATTTAGTTAACTGATTTTTAGGTATTAAATTCAGTGGGTTCTAGGCAACTTGCCTCATGATTTTGACTTATCTTCTTTCTTTTTAAGCACGATAGAATTTTTGGTCAAGATTTTCTTGCTGTAGGATTTAAACAAAAAAATAGAGCGTTTTTGATTGTGAATTTTGAAAGTGTGTGTTTGATGAAAGGTTTGTCAAATATTCAGAACTCAAGCATGACAGGGCCGTGACAGCTCCCGGAGTTGCGAAAATGTTACTCGCTTATAAGCTTAACGACATAAATACCACGTGCCATAAACATTTAATTTCGGCTTAGATTCTTCTGGAGTTTAACTGAAGAAACCAGGGATGCCGGACGCATACCTAGCTGCGGATGAAGTGTGTCTGTACTGATGGTTTCTGCTGAATATATTTATAATAAAGAATAAGCATTTGCGGACCATTTCTCAAGGTTGATCTCTAAGCAATCACCACCCAAGCGGAGGCGTAACAACGGAGTTAAAAGGAGATTGGTACCTGGGTGAGGTATCTTAATGGGTAACTCTGGGATATTGGACGACGAATACACCCAAGGATGTATCTCTGTGCTGACAGAAACACCCAGAGCCTTCGCACGTTTTTCACCAATATTTCTGAAGTCAAGCCATGTACCCAATGGAAAAAGGATATGCACGCGGAGAGCTTTCCCATCCGCTGTGCCCACAAGCAGCTGACGAGGACAAGGAAGCGACATCAAGACCAGTCACGGAAAGTAGGAACCTTCTGAGATATGATCGTAATACCAGAAGGAGAAGGATCATTATCATTTAGGTTCTTCTCAAGCCCGAAAACGTTGCAGAAATGGATACGTTCGTCCGTAACGACAAAAAATCGTTCAACTTATGGTGCTACGGAACTTTGGCTGACTCAAATAGAAGACTTAAAACGACGATGTATCATCAAGTCAAAAGAACAAATCAAGGCCTCATGCAATCAAACAGTATACTGTTGAAAAGATATGTGTGTCATCTGACGCCAAGGAGAAGAATTTGGAACAGGGAGAGAGAGAGGGAAGGGTCAGCATGAAGAAACAATTTTTTGCTCACATATCTCACCTCTTCAACGATCTCCTTGTTTCTGTGAAATACTATATAATAATACTTGAACATAGAGGAACGAAGAACTTTTTTTCTGCAGGACCAGAAGGTCTCTAGAAATTTGGCGGAAAGAAGTATACTTCTACCTACCAATATCTGGCCTGCATACTAACATCATATGTAAAACCGTAAACGCCTATTCCGCACTGGCTGGTGTTAGGACGCACTACACTTCCAGCGTCGAAGGGTACTTCTCCAGTTCGGAGATATACAGGCCAATACATATTTTAAACACGCTATATAATACCTTTGCTGCTGTTCTAATTGACATGTAAGTCTGCAACGAGGCAGTTGCTCATCATCACGTCTGTTGAAAATCTTGCAGAATTATTCACACATAGTAAGATGCATGGCGAGATTGATGCCCGTTTAAAAAACTAGATTATTTATCCAATCTGGAAATTATCGTCTGACAACGGACAATGTCGCCTTCCAGAGGGCTGTTTTTTAGGGTGACACCCTGGGTCCTCTGTTCTCTTTTTTGCATTATACTTGGACTTGCTTTAAATATCATCTATTAGCACACGGGAAAAATTGGCATGCACTTAATATTGGGCAAGTCTGCCAAGTTTAACCTGAAGAAAGGAAAGACCACTGATGTTCTCGAGTACCATGACACTCGAGAGTCCTGCGCATTCCTATGTGCGCCTTAAAGCCGCATTCAGGACATAAAGAAAGCCACAACCCAAAATTCCTGGAAAAAAGTCTTAAAAGCGGACAATACCTTCCGAGAAACTACTACGAAATTTTATACAGGCATTGCTTATGCGTTAAAATCCGGAATAGCCGGCTGGAGGTGCCCGCTCAAAGTTCATCTAGCCGAGGAATGGGGGCGACTCAGAAGTATATCGACTTTCGTGCACCTGAGATGGATACGAATATATTAGTTAATAAGTGCTGGGAAATAGATCAGCAAAGTGGAGAAACATTCTGAGGGTTTCTGCAAAATTCCATGTTTTACGTTAACTTGAATGCTCCGCGAATGTGACTGCTCCGAATTCTTGTATTCACATGCAATACATAAAAATATTGAAGCAGTAATTTGCGAGCCAGTGAGATCGCATATGAATTCTTTCGTTATAAATCCTTTTCCTTTTACTTTTGATTTTTTGAATTGTCAGGATGGTGTCATTTCCACTTTAGTATATTGTGACCGCATTCTATGTCAAGAAGTTCCCAGCGAGAGGTCCAAATCATGTTCTGCGCCCAAAACGAGGAGTGACGAATTTTCTGCAACTACAATTTTCGGAAAGAAATCTCAATTGCAGACTTAAAGCCTGACATCGTTCTGGAAGACTTCGAGAAGCGAACTATATTCGTGATCGAATTCTCGGCTCCGGTTGATTACAATATCACTGCCAAAGAGAAGAAGAAGTAATAGAGGTAGCAAGACTTTAAGACGGAGCAGAAATTATTTTAAGTTCTTGAAACTTTCTTTCAATTTTCAAAAATACAACAAAGTACTTAAAATCCTTTAAAATTCCTTCAAATTACTGAACTCTAGTGAAAATTCCTTGACGTTAATAAAATATATTGATGTTTTCCTGAAATATTTAAAATTTTCTCAAATGTTTGAAAACAACTTGATATATTTGAAAGTCTTTGGAATCATACGGAATCTCTTATTGAGCTTCTAGAAAATTCTGTAAAACCCCATGTAAAAATCATGGTTTCTAATCCCTGGCAATACCGTCAAAGATCTTGTCAATATTTTTTTTTATATCTCGTAAAGTAATAATTATTTTGTTCTGACACACGGTGTCACAAAACATGAATATTTGAGGCAAACCGATCAAGTCAAATTTGACATAACATTAATACCTCCTCACTAGGATGAGAATATAGGAATTTTATGTTCCAATTTTTAATCCATATTAAAAACAAGAGATTAGCGCCGGCAAGGCTCTGCGGCAATAGCATGAAGGTATTTCAGCTGCGTGAGGGGTCGCTGACTAGCGAGGAGTAGACCAAGCAGGTAGACAGATCTCAAATGGACACTGCCTGCTGAGTTCCATTCGCAAAGGAGAACTTTACTAGAGCAGCAGCCACAAAAACTATAGTATAGACACTTTTTGACAAAGGGTTTTAAAATTATTCCCCCCACATATATTATCAACTCAAAATGAAATTTACACCTTTATTGCATAATTTATAAACGACTTCCATGTCTAATTCAGAACGAAAATTGTGAAAATTGTTATACCAATACTTATATTTGCCTGCATCTCAATGTTGAATTATATTCTCAATTATAAACGTAGGAACAGACAATAATTTTGATTTGTTTTTTACTGATGCAAGATTCGTTATGATGCGAATTCTATGATAAGTTTATTTTCCGTTTTAGAGACCTCCCGGGCAGCCTTTTTGAATCATCAGTTTCAACGACTTTGGATTCAACTCCCTCCTGTTCATAGCTGCATAGACAGTTTTCTCGAGCTCTTTATCGTCTACCTCTAGTTTTGTTGAATAAATCGAAACATAAGCTTTTCTGAAAATAAACAAACTTCTTAGCTCATAGAGGCCAGTGGACACGATGATGGAGAAAAACTGAACAATCATGAAAAATAGGTCTTTGATGACTATCCTGCGATATTACGTATTTTTTAATAAAATTGACATAATTAGTCCACATCTTACTTTTTAATGCAAGTGTAAGTGGCAAGAAATTTGCCCTTTGAAAAGTAGAAGATTGTGTATTTATCATGAATATGATCTTTGAATCTGACGCTCAGTTGTAGATCTTTGCATCTTAGGCATCTCTTTTTTATGAATTTGCCCGTGCCTGTCTTCTTTTGTTTTCTTTTGCTAAAAATAATAAAAATTAACCAAGCAATCATGATAGTACTTGTGAAAGCCGTAAAAGAAGAGGAAAGTGGCATCTAATAATATGCAATATATCTGTTAAGAAATCAAAAATGAAGCACAACACTTTCAGACAAAAAAACAGAGAATTAGTTTTATGCAACTTTTATAAGGAAGACTGTGTCTGCATATAATGAAATTATTTGCTTAGAAACAAAAAATCTTGTTATATTCTTGAATTAGAATTTACTTGATATTTTTCAATATATTATTTCAGAATGTAATATAATTTACTTTTTGTCCAGCCAACCGTGTGTAACTGCAAGATTATCATGGCGTCTAGGTGAGTATCTGATCGCTTGGCAGGTTCCATCGCGTCCAGGTGTTGCGGAAGTTCGACGCACTTCGTACCATATACCTTCCAACTGTACAAAAAAATTGGCCTTTTACTATAAAACTCAAGGATAGTTAAGAATGTCCTTGGAAAACAATTGTCAAGACTCAAAAATATAAATTTTCGCAAGAGATAGTTTTTTGCATGTTGCGTAGAGTAAAGTATCCAATTGACAAGTAAAAGACCTTTGTTTCTTTATTTCAAATGAGCTATCATATTTTATTTCAAAGTAGCTAATTTTTCACTACATTTTTATTACTCGCAAATATAATGGAGGTCGAGGGAGTTAACAAACGTGCATTGGATTCCAAAATGAAAAATTATTTTTAAAGTTAGATTTCATCTTTAAATTACCTTTCTTGAAATTATTTTGTTTTAAGTTCGGCCTAATTTTTATCAGTAATTACCAGTTTCGGATCAAAATAATTGTCTGCTAACACCGAACGTGCACAAGGAGGAGGAGCTGCAGGAGCTTCAATTGGAGGAGCTTTAGCTGGAGGAGTTTGAGCTGGAGGAGCTTGAGCTGGAGTTGGAGCAGTCTCAGCTGCAATGCAGAGTAGAAGGAGAACTCCAACTTGAATCATTCTTTCAGCTGAAAAAGATCGCCAATAAATAACAAAAAATATGTAATAAAATCATAGTTGAACGTGAGTTGTAAATTACGACTGTTTTTCTATATGTTAAATTCACACGATATACATGCACAAGCACTCATTATAATCGAAACATATTTTGATGCCACCACGTTTGCTATAGTGACTTCAAACGATGCCCAATTGTCTCATCATTTGAAGGGAATGCAGGTATGGTTTATAATTAAAAATCATAAATAAATCAATTATATGCATAATTATTTACCGTAGTCCGGTCAATCTTTCTGTAAAGTCAAATTGATTACCATTCTAAATATTTCAGAATACGCACCTTTAAGATTTTCTAGTTTGTTTTAGGACAAGAAGCAATGGTAACTAAATGCTGTAACTTCTTGATACTGTTGGAAGAATAGAGAAAAAATTCCTAGAACACATACATGTTTTATAGCTGTATAGTTTTATCTTATGCAGTTTTATAGTTTACTTTATTACCAAATATACAAATTCAGTGTAGGCTCGAAGGTTTACTTTTATTGTCCATAAACTTTTAATTTTCTTAACTTTTAACTTTTTAATAACGCCACGTAATATTTAGAAATATTTTCCATCATGCATACATTTTTCAGT
>JAWWEA010000063.1:2350474-2360519 GCA_035222095.1 Andricus quercuspetiolicola | reverse complement strand
TTTCTTCTATCCGCATAGCTGAACTTACAATTGAAGAACTAAGATCTGTTCGTCTTATTCCGCGCACGAATAATAACCGGCGATTCGAAATTCGAAAGTACAAGTTTCCCCGCGATGCAGCAATCAATTTGAGAGGAAAACATCGGATCCTTGGGCCCATGCCGACCGAACCACAAACTGTATTATCAACTTCCAGCGGTGACGTCTTCGCAATATTAGAGCAAAATGATACAGTTCTTCGTGGAATATATAGAGTAATATATGGCCCTCAAGAACGGATAAAAGTAAACATGAACAGCGGCAAGGCTGAAAGGATGACTGCAGCAGAAATGATAGAATCTCCCTTAGGAAACAGACGACCAATCTCGAAGAATTTTGAAATAATAATAGTAGACAATATTCATCCAACAAATTAATTAATTTTTTTGTAATATGATGTTGAAATATTAGGATCGCCGGACAACTTTATTTTAGAAATTCCCCGACTTTTCACAGACTCTTTTATCATTAATTTTTCCCTTTCCCTTATCATTAGTATACAGAATCTAAAATGTTAATTACCTAATCTTGCAACCTTTTAACCATGGACTCTCTTATAATCGGAATAAAACAATAGCAGGGTAAAATTTGTTTCTTTATTTCAACCAAACAAGATGACCCTTTAGTAAAATATTTGAATTACCAACAAAATAATTGAATTTGAACAAAATTGTTGAATTTTCAACCAAAGAGTTGAATTGTCAACAGAATAGTCCGATTTATAAATAATAAGATCAAATATCAACGAAAAACACTTGTATCTCCGAGAAAGCAGTTAGATTATAAAAAATAAAAATAAATTTTTAATCAAACAAATGCAATTCCAACCAAGATGATTAGTTTTTAATCAGAAAACATAAACCCTCAACCACAAAATCAATTTGTAAGAAATTAGTCAATTTCTCAACATAAGAAATAAATCATCAAATACATTGATGAATCTTCAACTGAGCTATGTCAAATTTACAGTTAAAAAATTAATTCTTACCCAAAATAAAAAAACTGTAAAATAATTTCTCTTTAGTTCAACAAAAAAAAATAATCAAAACTCAATTTTTCAATAAGATCGGAAACATAAATTCTTACACGACTTGTAATGACGCGGTCGTTCAATTATGAATTTCGTCTGATGCGCAGTTTAGTTGGTCAGAGCACTAGACTGGCAACCTCTAGATTTGGGTTCAAAGCTCGCCAGAGCGAGAGAGTCATTTCTTAAAAACTGTCTACACGAGCAACCTTACCGTTTCTTAAGATCTTAATTCTATCCCTAACCTCTGTGATACACACTTTCTCAATTGAATTTTCTAACGCATCATGTTTTATATCGCAGTACTGGTGCCCTATAACTCCATCTCCTAATTATTCTTTTAAAAATTCTTTCAAAGCATCTCCTATCCCATCTCTATCATATACCACTTTGCCTCTGCTGTTTCTCATGCGGACAAACTCTGTTCTTTTACTTCTCTTCATCGATTTATATAACAATTTTTTGCGTCCTTCAAAGTAGTTTCGTGTTATTTTTCTCTTCTTCTGTTCTAATTTCTTTTTTTAGGTAGCTGCTTGGATTTCGTCATTCCAGCACGCATCACCAGATATTCTTCATATAACCGCAGTACCACATACTTCGGTCGCAGTTCTAACAATGATATCACTGAACATAGGCCATGCGCCCCCTGTATCTCTGTTGCTTATAAGCGCCTCCCAAATTGCTCTAACTATGCGTTCGTTCATCTCATTCTGAAAATCTATTCGCAGTTCCGGTTGCTGTGAATTTTGAATCTTAATTCGCGTTTGTTCAGTTTTGTTTAGTTTTGTTTTTGCCTCTTTTTCTTCTCCACCCCTGACCTAAGTTTATTTTTAGACTAGAAGGTAATGATCAGTATTGCATTCAGAACCTCTCATGACTCATGTGTCTTTTACAAGCTCTCTTAGTTTTTCATCTGCAATAACAAAGGCAATTATATTGTGGCTATTTCCTCTACACCAGGTGTACATGTGGATCATTTTATGCTTGAACCAAGTATTTGTAATAAATAAGCCCATTTTCAAGCATAAGCTAACTGATATTTTCCCTTTATTGTTTTTTCTTGTTGGAACCCCAAAATTACCTAGCATCCTTTCTGTATCTTCATCTTGAAACTGGAGGCCTACATATCCGTTCATGTCTTCTAGTATAATGATTCCTTCGCTATGATCGCAAGCACTTATAGTATTAATTGTATTTAAACTGCGCCAGATGACGTCTTTAACTTCGTTTGGATCACCATTAACTGAAGCGTAGCGCGCTATAATAAATAATCTTCTAATTCTAATTTTTATAGCCCACAACAATCTGAGAGATACAAAGTCTTGATCGCTGTGATGCTGTCTTGCTCTTTCATTCAAAATCAAACGGACCCCTCGACTATCATGTGGTTCAGTATCTACTCCTGGCGATATTTTAAATCCGCCTTTGAATACCTTATTTTCGATCTCTCTACTTTCAAATCCCTTTTTTTTGTCTCAGGCACACATAAAATATCTTGCTTTCTTACGTGCATAGTTTCTCGTAGTTCCCTTATTTTAGGACCAATGACCCCTCTAGCATTTCAAACACCCAGCCCCCATTTATCGCCTGAAACCTAACCTTTACGTTTATCGTGTGCATACATTGGGGGGGGAGGATAGAATAGAAGCCTAGAGAGACGCAGTCGGTTGGTGTTTTATGCTGAAAGGGTATCCGGCCTTTAGATTTGATAAGACTTCAAAAATTTCAATAAAATTCAAATATTTCATAAGATTTCGCAACTTTTAAAAAGTTTAAAAGTTTTCAAAATGTTTCAAAATATTTAAATGATTTCACAAAGATTCAAAAATTTTCACAAACATTTCAATGCATTCACAAAGATTTTAGAGATTTCCAAAGAATTCAAAAAACTTCAGAAGGTTTCAAAGATATCGCAAGAATTGAAAAGATCTCACAAAGATCACAGCATACATATTATTAATTTATTTATTATTCAAAAAGAGTTGAAAGATTTCACAAAAATTTTAGAGGTTTCCAAAGATTTCAACTATTTCACAAAATTTCAAAGATTATCAAAGAATTCAAAAAAACATTAGAAGGTTTCAAAACATCACAAGAATTAACAATATTTCACAAAGATTACAAAATTTTCACCATTTACTTATTTATTATTTGAAAAGAGTTGACAAAATTCATGAAAAATTTAAAGGTTTTCAAAGGTTTTAACTATTTAAGAAGGTTTCAAAGGAAAGACTTCACAAGGATTTTAAAAGATTTTGCAGGACAGAAAAGGTTTCAAGTATTTCAAAATATTTTGAAGTTTCCAAGGCACTTCACAAATATTCAAAAGATTTCATACATACTTCAAACATGCCAATGGATTTCAAAGGTTTTCAAACATTTTAAAGATTTTAAAGTTTTCGCAAATGGTTCGAAAGATTTCTAGCAATTTCAAAAGATTTCACGAAGCTTTTATAATATTTCAAAATATTTTCAAGATTTAAAAGATTTTAGCAGATGACAAAAAATTATGAAGATTTCAAAAGATTTCTGAGGATTTCAATGGTTTCACAAAGGATTTAAATAATTTTCAATATTTCGAAAGATTTCAGAAAGAATTCAAATATTTCACATATATTTCAAAGATTTCCGGAGATTAAAAAAAATTCAGAAGATTTCGAGATATAACAAAGATGTCAAAGATTTTGAAATATTTAAGAAGATTTGAAAGATTTCGCAAAGACATCAAAATATTTCAATAGATTACAAACGAATTTCAAAAGATTTCACAAAGATTTGATATATGTCAGAAGATTGCAAAATAGTTTATTGATTTCACAAAGATTGCAAGGTTTTACAAGGACTTCAATGTATTTACAAAGATTTCCAAAGATTTCCATAAATTTCAAAAGATTTCAAAGATATCACAAAAAATTTTAAGTTTTTAGAAAGATTACAATATATTTTAAAATATTTCAGTGATCCCACGGAGATGTCACAGATTTCAATATATTTCAACGATTCAACATTTTTTTAAATCAAAGGATTTCAAAAAGATTTCAATGTTTTCACAAAGTTTCAAAAGATTTAAAAAGATTTCGACGATTTCAAGTGTTCCAAAAGATTCATATGATTTTTCATGTTATTTCATTTTATTTTATTTTGAAAAATCATAAGCCCAACAGTCAGTGGGTACAATGAAAATTGTCACACTATTGCAAATACATGGACCAGTAACAGGCCTACTCTGCATAATTGCTAAGATAATTCTTGAATGGTATATTTTGAGACTATAGAATTATATAATATGTAGTTACATTCAATAAGGACGATTTTTCTGTTCAAAAATGCAAGAATATAATTCTTGAATACATAGCATGGTTACGATATCTTCTATTACATGGTAGCATTAATTTAATTGCTTATATTTATTGTAAATATTAAAAGAGAATTATAGTCTGAACCCATTCGTGGACAGTTACCTCTCTGCTTGTATTCCAAGAATTTAAGGAATCTCTTTTCTCATTTTTCGATTTGTATCTCTAATTTAGAAAATAGAATCCTATGATCAACAAGGTCGAATGCCTTAGAAAGGTCGGTATACATTACAGTCACCTGACCAAATTGATTGAGCTTTGAACACCTAAGATGATTAAATCTGACAAGATTGGTTACGGATCATTTTTTTGGTAGGAAACCATGTTGGGCAGAGGCTACAACTGGCTTCAAGGCCCCCTAAATGATGTTGTACAGACAAATTTCAAAGACTTTGGATGAATCATTTGAAATAGAAATAGGCCTGTAGTTAAGAATATCATCTCTCTGCCATTTTTCATGAACCGTGCATACCCCTGTGACCTTCCATTGTTTTGGAAATTTTCGCGTGGAGACAGCTAGATTAAAGAAGCCTCGGTGGCTCAGTGAAAAGTGCTTCAGACTTCCATGCAGGACGTCTGGTGTTCGATTCTTAAGCCGGTACCAATGAAAATTTCTCTATGTACTTCTACCGGGGCTTCGGTAGTTCAGAACCCACCTTAAATTGTAGGTCCCCTCAGAAAGGACTGGTGACATACCAAGGATTGAAAAAGATTTGTTTTTGGGTCCTAAACTTGAGGGTCAGTAGTTGATTCTGTGAAGACTCGAAAATGAGCCAGCGAACTCCTTGCGTAGAGGCTCCATGTTGAGGGTACTAGCGCGCGGCAGTCGCTGGCCAATTTCGAGTTGAGAACACACACACATACACTTATATAACACACTGTATATTGCTTCGAATCTGTGCATCCAACTGATGACCTCAGAGGGACTGCTCCGTCCAACCTAGCTTGATAGGGAGACTGCCGAATGGCAGAGTAGGAGAGGATCACTTTGCCACAACAAAGTAGGACGTCATTTACTATGCGATGGGTTGCCTGGCACCTGAGAGGTATAATCTCAGAACTTTGGTAAAAAAGAAACTCACCGCGATCCAAAAACACTCGGCGAAGAGAGACTGGATTGGAAGTACTGTCTTGAGATAAAACGCGGGTGCGGCACAATAGGTTTTATAGCTTGAGCGCCAGGATGGGAACACATGAGGACTCAGAGAGTGGGAACTCATGAAGGTACCACCCGCCAACATTAAAACTAACCAATTAGCTAAAATAAATATAATAATGTGAGGAGCTACTAGAACAGATGTAGAGTCTTTTAAGATATAGCAAGCTATGATGTCAGGGCCAACTGTCTTTTTAAAAGGAAGGGGCTCGATTGCTTAAATTGTTTCAGTGGGGAATATTTGAGTTACGTCCCAGAAAAATGCATATTAGACTTGCGAGATGAATTAGGCACGATTGGATTCTTAGGGATATTGTACACACCACCAAATAAATCTGCATGAGCATCAACAATATCAGTCTGTCACTCAAGTTACTGTGCTTTATAGTACATCGGAATATGTACGAATGACTATCCATCACGAAATTGCAGTCACGATTTCCCAATTTGGATAACTCAAAATAGATCATCAGTGACAGATGATATTTGTCTTCCGCCAAAATGGGATTTTGGCATTCCGCAAGTTTTAGGTTTAGGTTAGAGAAAAGAAAATCTAGACATCTGGAATTACAATTTTTCATGTTGTTAAATTGCACACGGAAAGAGTTCATTATGGGCATTAGCGCACAGGATTTAGAATCGTCTACAGTTGAAGACATGTCAAGTAGAAAATATAGGATGTTGAAGTCGCCGAACAAAATAACTTTGGATCCCATAAGAAGTGCAGATTAATTATCTCATTGGACCATAGTTCTAATTGAGTAGTTGTCACATAGGTTGGTACATACTTATATTATTATTGCCGCTATTGTATTTTACTTTGACAGCGATTAACGTGCCAATATCTGTTTTATTAACTCTGTCACCTCGATGCACATCGGAGGAACTTCTATCAAATATTTCCTCACTGGAGGTTGACAGCTTTAGACAAGTTTCTGTACATGCTATTGAATCGTAATCAAATAGGTCTTGAGACAACAGTAATTGGTCTATCTTACTATCAAGGCCTCCAGCATTTCGATACTTGTTTTCAATAATATTTTCACTATCTAGCCTATCCCGCCATCCCTTGATGTTGTTTGATCCCGAGTTTTTACAATTTGAGGAGATCCACTGCGATAGATTAGTCGAAGACCCCTTTCTCCTTGCGCAGTGTATCGAGTAAGCATCTTTTTACCTCCTTGTATTCTTGTTGCTCCAGCAGTGTTTTATCGACCGAAAAGATTTCAAACTATTTCTGAGATTTCAAAGATTTTTCCAGATTCCAACAAATTCTAAGGACTTCAAAATCTTTCAGTAACTTTACAAAGGATTTGAATATTACAAAATATTTGATAGATTTCAAAAAATTTCAAAAGGTTTCAAGGATTCCAAGGATTTCCAGTTTTTCACGAAGGTTTAAAAGATTTTGAAATATTTCAAATGTTTCAAAAGATTTCAAACAGAAACAGATTTCAAAATATTTGAAAGATTTCAAGTTTTTTACAAAGGTTCTAAGGATTTTAAAAGATTTCAAAGGTTTCAAAAGTTTTGAAAGATTTCAAAAGATTTCCAATACTTCAAAATATTTTGATGATCTTATAAAGAATTTAAACATTCCAGAAGATTTCAAAGATTTTAATGATTTCAACAAATTGCAAAAGATTTTAAAGATTACAAGGACTTCAAGTTTTTTGCAAAAGTTTCAAAGATTTTAAAATTTTTCGAAGGTTTCAAAAGATTTCAAAGTTTTCAAGAGATTTCGGAATATCTCAAAGGTTTCACAGATTCCAAAATGTTTTGAAGATTTCAGAATATTTCAAAGATTTCAATGCTCTTACAAAGCTTTTGTGAAATTTTCAAATGTTCTCAAGATTTGAAAGATTCTTGCAGATTTTAAAATATTTTGCTTTACAAATCTTCAGTTGGTCTATGTTACATTTCCCGTCAAAAAAATTAATTTTTAATTGAATTCTCCCTCTTCCTTTAGTGGGCTTTGTTGACTTGTTGTTATGGGTGTGTTTTCTTACGGATTTATCAATTTGTTTGTTTGTGTAATCGCTCTGTATTAGGCTTTGTTCAACTTTTTGTAATTTCTTCTGTAAGTTATCTTTATCTCCTATGGATACAACTCTGCATACAAGGACGCTGATGATCGATTGCTTTGGAGATTGCTTATGGTTGGAGGAGCCATATAGTTGTCTGTGTTTGTGGGTGAGTTAATGGTAAAATTCATGTCTCAATATGTTATCCGATCTTTTGCAAACTAGTGCGTCCAAGAAAGGCAATTTTCAGTTTTGTTCAATTTCCATAGTGGACTGGATATCAGCGTATAGTCAATTGATGAAATCAGAAAACTTGTGTAGTTTATCTAGTCCATGTCTCCAGATTACAAAAGTTTTGTTAACGTAGCGGCATCAAAAATCCGGTTTAGGCATGGACTGGTTGAAGATATTGGTTTCTTAGGCGTTCCATAAAGATGTTGGCTATAACAGATGAGATTATAAGAGGTCGAGCGAAAAAGAGCCAAGGGTATGCATAGCCTTCAAGGGTATGGATGCGATCTCGATGCCTAAGTTCTGCACGGTGAATGTTCCATTGCAGTATCCCCACATAGCACACTTCCTGAAAAAATGTGGTCTCTCCCAGGTTTTTTCTGGAAAAGCATGGATCTAAACCTGGGACTGACCAGGTTTTTTTCGGTAAGTGTGCTATCTGGAATCATGAACAGTTTTCTCCGCAGGATTCCTGCACAGTTGCTGTCGAGATCACCTGTGCAGGTTCGTGTGCAGGAACATGTCCAGGATCCTCCGAGTTTCCTGTACAGGATTTTCAGCTGGGATGTCAATACTAGCTTACTTCCAAGGGGACTAATGAAAAAAATGACTTTTTTTCTAGAGAAAAAAACGCGTTTAATTTACATATTTGTTGACTATGTTCGTTATAAAGACCTAAATTTAGTAACTCTTAACAATACTTTGCTGTTGAACGCTATTTCTAAAATAATTCAGATTTAGTTTAATGGGAAGGAGAAGTGAGCCCTAGAAAGAAACTTGTCAAAGAAAATCTAATCAGTTGCTGGTGAAATTGTTAACAACGGCAATTGTTGTCGTACGGTGATAAGTAGTTCTTATATACCGATCGAGTACCCAATATAATTAATAGATATTTAATTGCAAATTGAGACATATCGGTAACCCCGTTTCTTCATTCTAACCGTTAAAAAGTACCGAGGGAACTTTTGAGTTGAAACACTTTTCAGAGAGACGTTTGTTCCTCACTATTGAAGGGAGATTTTTAAAATTTCTCAGATCGATTAATTGAAAATTGGCTGAAATATCCATTTTATAAGAAAGTATGTGACGCATGTTGAATAAAATGTTATCGCAGCTCTTGCAGTTTTTCCAGAAAGCTAATTTTTTTATTTTTAATGTATTTTCATAACAAATTTGATTTATATAAACAAACTTGTAAACCTTTTTTATGTGCACAATTTTAAAAAAACATTTTTCGTATCTTGTATGCTTTGTCCGCTAAATGGAATTCTTGGTTTTCCCTTATTTATTTTTTGTCAAGACTGGGCTGTTAAAAAATGCTGATTAACGTACTCAATCTTTCTTTTTGGTCCCCAGGGAACGTGTGTCAAAGCGAAACCTGATCCGATTAGTCTTTCAAAAGTTATCCGTCTTTTTTCAAATTCAGGGGGTGTCGCCTGGCTGAAAATTCGTGTACAGGAACCTCAGAGGAAACTGCACACGTTCCTGTAAACAAATCTGCACACGGATTTGTACAGGTCATCATGACAACTCCTGTGCAGGAAATTGGAAAAGGAAACTGTTCATAATCCCGCAAAATAACCTGCACCGACAATGGAATCTTTGAATGATCCCGTCAAGGTTACTGTACAGGTTCTTTTGTGAAGTCAATCGAGGCGCGAGTTCCTGTACAGAAACACGTATAGGTATCTTTCTATTAGGCTGTTGCGAAACCTCATATCGCTTATAGTTGTAAAGTTGCCTTCCTTTTATTCCCTTGCAGATCCAACTTAATATCGAGAGAGCCACGTCACTAGCGAACCCTCGCGGATTAGTTCATGTACAGGTTCATGTACAGGATCCTGAACAAGATCCTGTACATGAACTCATATCCTAATTCACTATGTAGAGGGACCTGTGCAGGACTATTCAAAATTAGCTTGAATGTAGTTTCCTTCGCAGGATCATTTACAGTTTCCTTCGCCAAATTCCTGCACAAGATCTGTCAAGATTACCTGTACAGGTTCGTATGCAGGTTCGTGTACAGGTACATATGCAAGATCCTTCAAGGTACCTGTACAGAAATTTTCAGCTGGGTGAAACGTGGAGAAATAAAGGAATCCGCGATGAGTCAGGAATTTTGAAAAATAATTTTAACTCTAATTTAGAAGAACGGAATTTTTCAACAAATCTGTGTTTAAATTTAGAATTATAATTGTAGTCCAAAGAGTAA
>JAWWEA010000063.1:2296161-2306647 GCA_035222095.1 Andricus quercuspetiolicola | reverse complement strand
TTCGTTTTCAAAAAATCCACTTTTTACCAATTATCTCAAAAACTACAAAACCTATAAATTTTTGCAAGAGGAAAAAAGATGCGCCTTGAAATTCTCTACAAGTATCAGTCTTTAAAATTGAAATTCGAAAGATTTTTAAAATTGACCCTCAGGACAATACTTCTCAGGCTGAATCCGGCCGTGTCCCCTTTTGGTCGCCAGCGGTTCAATTCTTTTGAATCCTTTTTAATTCTTCTAAATGCACTCAAACTTCCTCAATTCAATGGATTTTTTAAAAGTTTTTATTTAATTCATCTTGAAGTCTTTTAAACTCACCTTAAATTCGTGGGCATTTCACCAAATTCTTTTGAATGCCCTTTTAATTTTTCTAAACTCACTTTAAGCTTCCTTAATTCAATCAATTTTTTCATGTTTTTGAATTGTTTTCAATTCATGAATTATTTTTCAAATCCACGGAGCTAAAAATTTTGTTAATATACGGGTGGACCATTTTAATCTATTATGGGAAATAACTCCGAGTTTTGGTTGAACATAGAAAAATGTTTCAGACAAAAGTTGAAGGGAGCAGAGGGGGTCGACTACTGGTGCCAATGACCTCGACCTTGATTTCGATTTTCAAGGGTGTTTGAAGGTCAAACTGATTTTTCAAATGGGAACCCTACCTTTGACTTCAGATTTGAAAAGCGCGGGAAATTTTACATTCAAAATTATAATTTTCATCAAAGCCATGACAAGGTCGAATGAGGGTCAAATTTGCGATGATGTTTAAAGAATGGGTGTTAGCTCGAAAATCGAATTCAAGGCAAGGTCATTGGTACGAGTAGGTGATCCCTCTGTCTCCGATAATTTCTATCGGGAACATTTTGCTGTTCCCAACCTCAATTCCGAGTTACCACATAGAAGATCGATGTCATAACTTTGGTAAAAAAATCTTGGGGAAATTACCTTGATTACAAATACATTTGATACTGTGCAAAAATCTCGATTGTTTTTTGTTAATAACCATTTTTATAAACAAATACATAGCTTTAATTTTTAAACGTGTTTTTAAAATTAGATATAAAAAAAATCTTTCTCTCTTATAGATTTTCTTTTGATTTGAATTATTTGTTAACTATGGCATTATGAACAATTAACTGCAAAATAATCTTTGGTCTGTCCCAGCTGAAATTTTATAGTTAAGATTTTCGATTTTTTTTTAGTTATTTATCTGGTAGCTTCCTGTCAATCTTTCTCTCTGTCACCACTCTAAAATTGTCGGTTTTTTGTTAATAAAAATTTTTATCAACAAAATCCTAGATATACCGAATCTCCTCCTTTTATTCGCATTGCTTGAATTAGGCACAAAGGAAAAAGTTTATCTCTTAAATTTGCTCTTAATTCAAAAAATTTGTTAATTACGGCCTTATAAACAATTAACTGCGAAATAATCTTTGGTCTGTTCCATTTTGCAGTTATTTGTTCATAAGGCCGTAATAAAAAAATTGTTTGAATGAAGAGCAAATTCAAGAGAGATAAAAGTTTTATTTTTCCATGAACTTTCCGAAAATAATTTTAGAGAATTTTTATTATAAAAAATAAGGTAATTGTTTTAAAAAATTATTTAAAAAATTTTTGCACCAGATTTCGAAAAAGTAACCTTGATATTCATAATCAGGGGACTTTTGCGGACTTTTTGAGCTAAAGTTACTGCGTCGCACTTTTAGTGCATACAAAAGTGTTACTGGCTACTCGATTATTGCTGCCGCGGCGGTTTCGGGCTGAGAGAGTAGCCCCTCGTGGTCGAGAGAGTGCTCAATCGAGCGTGAAACGCCAGCAGCGCACAGTGAAGGAAAGGCATAAGAGAAGTCGCTATCAATCACAATTGTTTCAGGTATACTTCAAGAACATAAATATTCAATTTAATATTTAAACCAATTGTTATAAACAATTTATATAAACAATTATTCCCAGAAGGTGCTGAACCGCAACAAAAAACTTTATCTTGATTAAAAATGCTTAAATATCTCGTAGGAGTAGTTTTTAGAGTAGAGAATATTCACGCAAAGGGCTATTATTGTGAATTTTTTCAGATTTTATAATTTGGGGGATCTTAGCGTAAAAAATTAAAAACCGTAATTTGCACATCAGAGGAGTCCAAATTTACACCTGTAAAAATTCGACTTTCGGTTTTTGGTGATAGCCCCCCCCCCTTTTTTTGTTCGTTTTCCGGAAAAATAAATTCCGTATTTTTTGTTTTGAACATTAACCTGTGCTCCCGGACGTTTGAAATTAGCATGGGGTTTTAATGAAAAAAGCTCGGTTTTCAAAAAAATGAAAAAAAGAAGCACTTGATATGAACTTTTTCTGAACTAAAGTATAGTCACCTCTTGAAGAGTATCCAAGGAATAATTTCCACCCAATAAATTTTAATTTTAACACCCCTAATACACTTTTATTGTGCCCGGAAAATGCCCCAAAAAAATGCAAAATAGCAGTTTTCTATCAAATTGATGCTAAAGACGGTATTTTTTGGAATTTTTTCAATATTAATTATTTTTAGCAGATAAGTGACATGTTTCCGCGTATTTTTCAAATAATTAAAAATTTTTTAAACAATTACTATTTGTTTAAATAATTTTACCCTCTTTAAATCGTGAAAAGTTACTATCTTTCGGGATAAATACAAAGTTGATAAATGGCAAAAGTAATAGTTTTTGTTTAACATATTTGGTAATTATTTAATCAATTTTCATTAGTTTAAACAATTTTTGCTTCCTCATAGAGGAAGCTTTGTAATGGTAACATTTTCGAAAATTTTTAGATACATTTAATTGAACGTTCCCCTATTTAAAAATGTCTAATACAATGTTCTAAGCAATTCTCCGGATGTGTGTGTGGATGTGTGTGTGTATATGTGTGCGTGTGTGTATGTGTGTGTGGATGTCACACTTTTTTGTGAACACGATTACATGAAAACGGTTGCAGATATATGGATGAAATTTGGAGAGCTTATTTTTACTACTAATATCTTGAAACTGACACAAGGATTTCTAAAAATATTTATTGCAATTTTTTTTAGCACTTTATAAAATTTAAAAAATCAGTTTTTTATAGTAAAACTTTTTTCATTGATATAATTCAAAGTTGATGAAGCAATATAAAATATTCCTTGTTCTGAGACGAATCGATTGACCTACAATATTAATACATTTTGTTCAAGAGTAAGGAAGTTATGGTCATTTATATTATATTAAAAATCGATTTTTATAGTAAAAGTGTTCTCATTCTCATAATTTAAAGTTGATGCAAGAATAGAAAAGATGTATTGATTTGAGACGAATCGATTGACCTATAATATTGATACATTTTATTGAAAATTAAGAAAGCTATCATAATTCATAATATTTGAAAATACGGTTTTTTATAGTAAAACTTTTTTCATTAACACAATTCAAAGTTGATACTAAAATATAAACGATTCCTTGTTTTGAGACGAATCGATTGACCTATAATATTAATACATTTTGTTGAAAAATAAGGAAGTTATGATCATTTATATTATATTAAAAGTCAATTTTTATTGTAAAATTTTCTCATTCTAATAATTTAAAGTTGATGGAAGTATAGAAAAGACGTATTGATTGACCTATAATATTGATACATTTTATTGAAAAGTAAGAAAACTATGGTAATGCATAATATTTGAAAATACGGTTTTTTATAGTAAAACTTTTTTCTTTAACATAATTCAAAATTGATGCTAAAATAAAAAAGATTCCTTGGTTCCAAACAAATCGATTGACCTTTAATATTAAAACGTTTTATCAAAGAGTAAGGAAGGTATGGCCATTTATATTATATTAAAAATCGATTTTTTTAGTAAAAGTGTTCTTCTTATAATTTAAAGTTGATGCAAGAATAGAAAAGATGTATTGATTTGAGACGAATCGATTGACCTATAATATTAATACATTTTATTGAAAAGTAAGAAAACTATGGTAATACATAATATTTGAAAATACGGTTTTTTATAGTAAAACTTTCTTCTTTAACATAATTCAAAATTGATGCAAAAATATAAAAGATTCCTTGGTTCGAAACAAATCGATTGACCTTTAATATTAATACGTTTTATTAAAGAGCAAGGAAGTTATGGTCATTTATATTATATTAAAAATGGATTTTTATAGTAAAAATTGTATCATTCTCATAATTTAAAGTTGATGCAAGATATAGAAAAGATGTTTTAATTGGAGACGAATCGATTTACCTATAATATTGATACACTTTATTGGAAAGTAGGGAAGTTATTTTCATTCGTTATATTTAAAATATCTGTTTTAAACAGAGGAACTTTTTAAATCTACATAAATCAAAGTTAATGTATGAATAGAATACACTTTTTGATCATAAATTTTAAAATAAAATAATTGTGATAAATTTTGTAAAAAAATCATAAAGATGAGGAAGAAATAGGGTGCGACAGAAATTACCCATTCCTTTTTCCCATTTTCCCCCTTTTTCAAAAATTTATCTTTTTTCTTCTGTTTTCAAGAAACTTTTACTTTTTTTTTGCTTAAAAGATAGTTTTTTTGTTGTTGGAAGTACTGCGATTATTTTTATGGTGTATTCTTTGAATTGGAAATTCAAATATTCTGTTCAAAGTTGAATCTTCAACTATTTGGTTGAAAATTACCTTTTTTGTTGAAGATTATTGTGTTTTGTTGAAAATTAATCTTCTTGTTATAAAATTCAATTATTCGACTAAAAATTTAACAATTTTTGGAAAAGTAATTTTTTGTTGAAAATTCAACTATTTTGGTATAAAATTCAACTATTTGGTAAACAATTAACTTTTTTGTTAAAGTTTATCATATTTGTTGAGAATTTGTCTTTTTTGGTAGAAAACTGATATTCTTAGTTAAAAATTCAACTATTTTGTTAAATATTTGTGTATTTTATTGAAAAGTAGTCTTCAAATAAAATAATTCTGACCAATTAAAAAAAAAAAAAATCTGGGAAAGGGATAGGGTGAAACAAAATGTTCTCCTTTCCTTTTCCAGCTCGAAAAATAACGATTTCAAATATAATATTTGATTTGTCTGATTTATCATTGTATTTTGTGAATTTTTTGTATTATTTTATAATTTTGTATTTTTTAAAAATTTCTATTCGTAAATTGATCAAAATAAAAACTTTAATTTGTCTCTTATTTAAAAAAAGACACTAGTGCTTCCTCTATGAGGAAGCAAATATATTTGCTGATGGGAAGCAAAGTGCTCGTAAAATAAGCACCATATAAATATAAATAAAGTAGAAACACTCGAGATCGAATTAACAGATAGTTTCTTCTGTAAAACGAGGAATTTTGGATTTAATTTTTTTTTAAGTTATATCATTGATTTATGCAGACAGTGCACAAGAACTCCAGAAATTGGTCGATAAAAACAGAACTGATTTTGCGCCAAATCACTTGCTGAGGGAGCCATCCGATCTAGCTCCAGAAGTCTTAGAAGATAATGCCAAGAAGAATAGAAATGTGAAAGAGATTAAAAATGAAGTAACGTAACACTTATGCGCAATTTTTAGTTAATTACATTAATGAGCTTTTTAAAAAAAATATAATTCTGATTTACTATACAAATTATACACATATCTCAGACTTGTGAACTAATCATAACTTAATGACGAGTCTCTCCATTTTTCGTTCATAAATTAAAAAGTATAATTCAAAAGACTAATTTTAAATTTTCATTGCATAGATCTTATCCGAGAAAAAGAATAAATTGAGTGTATGCTCAAAAAAACTGACTGTCATAAAGAACGAAATTCTGCAATCGGTATGTATTGTTCAAAGTACTTCATTTACGTAAACTATACAATAATATTTTGGTTCTTAAACGTTTCCTTTGACTCTTATATATATACAGAAGTTAGGAGCGAATAAGATCAACCAAATGAAAGGAGATGCGCTAGTGAAAAATAATGAGAAAGTACCACAAAATAATCCAATTGTTATTGCACGGAAAATTGTGGAAAAGAAAGAAAACGCTGAAAAGGTTCGTGATACGTTAAATTTGTTATTAGAACATTATTTATTAAAATAATAACGTTTTCTTTGACTTTTATGTATACAGAAGTTAGGAGCGAATAAGATCAAGCAAATGAAAGAAAATGCGCTAGTGGAAAACAATGAGATAATATCACAAGAGAATCCGATTGTTGTACGAAAAACTGAGGAAAAGAAAGAAAACGCTGAAAAGGTTTGTGATAGAACATTTTCATAACACTGTCTAAAATTCCACTCCTGCTTTGTCTTTTCTTTTGCAAATTTTTGTAAAGTAGCCGCAGGTTAGAGAAAACCTGGAAAGCAGGGAAAAGTCAGGAAATTTTTTTGTCCGCAGAAAAGTCAAGGATTTTAAAGAAAAAATTGAAAATTCAGGGAATTTCTGTAAGAAGCACTTTAAGTAACTGTCAAAATAATCAAAGCTGCCACATACTCAAGTTTTCCTTA
This sequence comes from Andricus quercuspetiolicola, assembly GCA_035222095.1. NCBI lineage: Eukaryota > Metazoa > Arthropoda > Insecta > Hymenoptera > Cynipidae > Andricus > Andricus quercuspetiolicola. Next base: position 2,300,151 of record JAWWEA010000063.1, on the reverse strand, counting down.
AATCACTTTTTAAAATAATAAAGATTATTTAAGTTCCTTTCTAAGATGAAAAGATTTCATTGGTTTACCATAATTGAATTTCGTGTTTGAAAAATTTTGCGAAATTTTTAATAGATTGCAATCATTTGAAAGGATTTGAAAAATTTTAGGGTATTTGAAAAGATTCCCAGGCACTGTCAGAAGATTTTAAAAATGTCATAGGGTTTTAAAGATTTCAAGATATATTCCAATATTATTTGCAAACTTATTGGAATTCACCCTGAATTCTTATTAATTTATACTGAATTCTTTCAAATTCTTGGGAATTCTCTTGAATTGATTGAATTTACTTATATTTTAAGAATTCACTTGAATTTTTCGAAATTCACTGAATTCAATGGATTTTTAAAAGAATTTTCTATAGTTTCTGTTTACCTCATGCCGATTTCCTTTAAAGTCATCTTGAAGTATAGGAAATCCTATCGAATAATGTTGAATTCCTTGAAATCTTTCTAAACTTATTTCAAACATACCAAATTCAATGAATTTTTTAAATATGTAAATTTTCTGATTTTTTCTAATTCATTTGTATTCTTTTAAATTTACTTTTAATTGTTTTTAAGTCTCATGAATTTTTCCAGAATTCGTTAAAATTCACCTGATATCTTTATATATTTCATCGAATTCTTATGAATTCTTTTAAATTAACAAGAAATTAGTCACATTATTAATGCACATTCGTGACTTTCGGTCACTTTTAGTGTTAAAGAGATGTCACTTTTGTCCACTTTTTCTGTGTAATAAGGTCACTTTCTTCAAGCAAATTGGACTGTGGCAAAGCTGAGTATAATAAATTAAAAATAGATACATTTAAATTTGTTTTATTGCATTTATAAGAAATTCCTTATTTAAAATGTTACAAGATTAGAATTTTGGTCTTTAAATATTATTAGTGAGGAAAAATAAAAAATTAGCCAAGGAAAAATAATGTAAAAGTCATTGAATTTTAAAAATAAAGTTTTGCGGGCAGCCTGTTTTGGACATGTTGTGCTTTTTAGTTTTGTTATCTGGTGATATTTTTTCTTGCAGGCACTGCAGAATCGCCCACAGAAGCCTGTTGAAATTGAAAAGACTTTCGTAAAATCATCGTGCAAAAATATAGAATGTATTGGAGAAAAAATGGCACTTAAACGACGTCTTCTGGATGCACATGAGGAATTAAGGATGTTAAGAGAGAAAAATCAGAAAATAAACGATAGACTTTTCGATCGTTTCGACCAAGTAATGGGTAATTATGTGCAAAATTCCATATATAATTATGAAAATTATTTTTATATTCAAAAAGGTTGAACTTTGTCTCTTCAAAGGAACAAAATTGTCTCTCTAATATTGTTCTAGAAAAACGCTTGGTGATACTTTTCTATCACGTTATGCTTTCGAGATTTTTGCATCACCAAAAAGCGAGGAACACATAATCTAATAGTTTTATCAACTTTTATATTAAAGTATGTCCTTTCAAGTTGGCAAATACTTTATAACCCTTCGTCAACATGTTTTTCCCATTATGGCGAGCCGAAAAGAAACGTATGACCGCTCGGCTGCTCGCCCCCTCCCCTCTTTCTCGACCACCCTCTCCATCAACCTCCCCCATGCCCACCACCCTCTCTCAACTAATATTTTTCTCTATCATTTTCTTAGACACGGTTCATAGTGCACAAGAGGAGGCGAGGGAGAATATTTCGGAAAAAATTCTCACGGGTGAATCGTTGCCGGTGGGATACCACAATAGAAAGGATAACAAGGTAAATTTATTAATGTTTTGTAATAACGTAATGTAATAATAGGCAATTTACACCGTGTTTTTGTTGTTTAAAATATTAGATTCACGCCGGAAATGGAATATGGGTCTCGAAATTTGAATTCGACTCGCTTCGAATACGGAAAAACATGAGTCCAAAAATATTTCTTTCCCAGATGGCGTCATCTGTTTTTACTGAGTCTGTATTAAAAAGTAGTAGCGTGACTGGAAAACCAAGCAATGCATTTATACATACAAAGGCAGCGAAAACAGCTTTAGATCCAGTAAATCTGGACTCGGTTATTTGTTAGTTTCTTGTACATTACATATATGCATGATCAAAGTTACACGTATTACTTTCATCAAAGCATTTTTAATTATCTCTTTACGTCATATAGTGATCACCCAGTATTGGATGCAAAAATACGCAAAAAGCTCTGAGGACGATGTAGCTATACTTGGAGTACAAGCACGCCAAATCCTTAGCAAAAGGATATGTGAATTAAATCGTCTACCTAGAAACAAACGAAGGCAGAGACAAAATGCTAAGAACAAAAAGAAATCTCGAGAGACGTTAGAGTCACATAGAGAAGATGAGATGCATGACAACGGTGATTCGAATGTTGATTTTGAAGGTGAAATTGTGGGAGCTGAAAATAATAGAGAATTCAGGAATGATGATGATGATACAGAACTCTTCGACCATGTAAGTGATAATTCGAAATTCAGTTTTAATACATTTTCATTCATCGGTTTCAATTGTAAATATTTGGTTTTGTTCGTCTAATTACAACAAAACTTCATTTTAATATTTCTCTAGAGAAAAGATGACAATGGAGATAAGATAGAATCTGAGGTGGATGACAACGGTGATTCGAGTGTTGATTTTGACGATGAAATTGTGGGTCCTGAAAACAATCGAAAATTCAGGAATGATGGTGATACAGAACTCTTCGACGATGTAAGTAATAATTCGAAATTCAGTTTTGATGCCTTTTCATTCATCAGTTTCAGTTGTGTATATTTAGTTTTGTTCGTATAATTACAACGCTTATTTTTAATATTTCTCTAGAGAAAAGATGGCAACGGAGATAAGATTACATCTGAAAGGGATGACAATGGTGATTCGAATGTTGAGATTGATAATATTGCATCTGCTGATAATAATAATGGAGAATTCGGGGATGATGACACAGAACTTTTCAACCCTGTAAGTAGAAATTCACTTTTAATGCATTTTCACTCATAACTTTTAGTTAGTGGACGCCCACATTTAGTTTTAAATTTTAATCGATTTCATACGTTAAAAGTAGCATAATTAGAAATTTAATCTGTATGTTTCTGATTACAGATATCAAATGAAAAGGAAGCAGAAGGTTAATTTTTTTTCTTTTATAATAGATGTATAAAATATAATACTTTTATAATACATAATTATTAATATTAATGCTCAACAAATATGTAATACTGAATAATGTCAATACTTAATATATATGTAATACTACATAATATTACTACTAAATGAATATCTAATACTACATAATATAATACTTTGTATTAGGATACTAAGCACTTTTAGAAATTAAACGTTTGTAAATTAATCGTTGGGTTTTTGATTTTAGAATAATGTCTACTAAACACCTGGCAGGAACAAGTAAAACCTAGAGAAACTGATTTGTGTCCAGGATACAGAAATTGTGTGTCAAATATATCCTGGCTAGGAGAGGATAAAACTCGTATAGATGACATTATTCCCTCGTATTAGTCCCGGATAGCGAAACTGTGTACCTAATCGATCCCGACTAGGGCTGGATAAAACCGGATATATATTTTTAGTGTCCCATGTAAGTCCCGGATAGCGAGATTGTGTGCCGAAAAGATCCCGACTAGGATCGAATGAAACCCAGATAGACAGTTCTAGTTCCCCGTATAAGTCCCGGATAGACCCGGATAGCGAGAGTGTGTGCATAATTGATCCCGACTACGACCGGATAAAACTCGGGTAGATATTTGCAGTGCCTCATGCAGGTCCCGGATAGACCCGGATAGTTAGCTTATGTGCCAAATAGATCCCAGATAAGACCGTATAAAACACGGATAGATATTTTACTTCCCCGTATGAGTCCCGAATAGACCCGGATAACGAGATTGTGTGACGAATAGATCCTGACTAGGACCGGATAAAACCCGGATATATATTTTTAGTTCCCGAA
>JAWWEA010000063.1:2282165-2296061 GCA_035222095.1 Andricus quercuspetiolicola | reverse complement strand
GAGGGTCTCGTTCATTTGCGACTATATGTGCTGTACCCAGAACAATCCTGCTGTGAAGACATTCAAGATTCAGTATTTCGCGACCACCTTGACGGCGTGAGATGTAAAGTCGCGGAACAGAAGACTTAAGGTGCATGATTTTGTTCATGTGCATGACTTTTCGTGACCCAATATCGAGAGATCTAAGCTCGTCTTCCGCCTATGGAACCACTCCAATTGAATAGTGTACCAGCGGGACAGCAAGCATGTTCGCTGCAGATACTTGGTTTTTCGCCGAGAGTTCGGAGGACCAAATCTGTTGGATAAGACATTTGTATTTATATCAAAGAGTATTCTTAAACCATGTTGGGTCCAGAATGCGGCTTTGTGGCACGCCCAGGTGTGTATAGATCTCTCCAACGCCAAGGTGTTCGTATAGCGCTTCTATCAACAAGATCAGGGCCTTCGGGGATGCTATTAGGTTTTCCTCATTTCAAATTAACCTTGGCGCATTTTCCTAACTAGTAAGATTTAGTTGCTTTTTATTTTTAGCATGATCTTGAGATCATTCATGTACAATACATGAGTGACATTATGCTTTCGATTTCCAGTTTTGCCGCAGAATTACCCTTGTGAATGGCGAAATGCCGGCTAAAGAGGAGAGGGATCATGGTGTCGCCCTGAAAGACACTTCTCTGAAACGTGACGCTGTCAGTTGTCACACGATATAGGCGGTGATGGCGCTGGTAGCATGCTGCATCTTTGCATACACATCTATCGATGAGCAAGTTCTCCCGACATCTTGCCACTAACCACTTCGGAATAGGCTCTTTTGACTTTAGATAAGAAGTGAAAATGCAGGCCAGATGCTGGTGGGTTAAAGGAAACTTCTTCCACCAGAAGTTCTTGATACCATCTGGTCCCGGAGCGGAATTGTTCTTCATGCCTTTTTATACTTTTTTCACCTTCTCAGTATTGACAGGTGGACATTCCTCCTCAGGTGTTATGAGGGCACTGTACAGCTCCTTGAATCTCTGGGTTTGGGCAGGTGGTCGACAGTAAAAGGAGGGTCTTGGCGGAGTCGAGGTGGGTTAAGGAAAAACTGTTGATTTTCTCTGACCCACCTCTCTCTCCGCTCTACACTTGACCTAGCATTAGATAGTACCCGTATTCTGTCAAAAATATGTTGCCTGATGATCAGCAGCTTTGACTTGTTGTTATGTAGTCAATAACACAACGAATGCAGAACGCGTACTGTCTTGTCCAGCCTATCTTGGTGCTGAGTTGCATTTGTCTTTTGGTCTTATGACCAGCCGTTGATTTTGATTGACGGTTTGCATCCGCCAAGGTTCTCGCTGCATTATACACAATAAAATTGATAGACTAGAGATCGGACTTCTCGGGAAAATCTCCACGAAGCTCGTCATCTGGTTCAGCCAGATCTTTGGGCTTGAGAGAAACCTGGGTGTTGACATTTCTCCTCGTCCTAAAGCATCGCTCTTCCTGTATTGGAAGCCTACCTGCGGTTGGTCTCAGTGTCGCTTATATAACCCCTTTTCCGGAGTTTCTCACACGACATAGCATGAAGACGCGCCATGTAACCTTCTCGTTTAGAGGCCATACTGGTATCGTAGCAATCCAGCAGGCCGTCCTCGAGTCGATCCGTCCACTCAAAAGTAGTAAGATTTTTCCGGTCAATCGCATTGACTCTGTCTTGATTGGCTCTCCAGCTCTACGATAGTTGGCATTGTTGTCCAGCACATTTTCAGGAGCCTTGAGCGTTCGATTATCTTGAACCGCACTTACTACAACTACATATGTTTGGTGTTATCATTGTTGTTCCCACGAGCAGCTAGGGAAAAGGGTTCGTCCATCCTTGTAGAGACCCGCAAAGAAGGATAAGGCCTCATACTCTGACCAGTCACCCGGTATCTCAGAATCAACATTTAAGACACCTCATCTAGATGCAATTCTCTTGTCTGCAAGGTTGTTACGCCTCTGCCTGGGGGTTAATTCTTTGGGGACGAATTTTCAACACTAGCCGACAAGGACATGAGAGCTAAAAGAATGAAAAGAAAGAGAGGTATGAAGATCATATAAGGGAGTTGCGACGGTAATACTCAGAATATTCTGTTAAGCTAGTCTCCCCTGATCATCGGTGCTCTTAGAGTAGTCAAGCTTTTACTGTCCTGAAAACCATCCCTGCTTGTCAACGGAATGCTAATACACTTGCGGAGAAAATGCAGAATGCGTTCGTCCTTGGGTATCTCTGTGTCTTCAGGGTGCACGAAACTTTTGCCGAATCGTCGTATTGAATCCATCGCAGACTGCATCCACCCATCTCACGGCCGTGAGACGTGGTTACAGCTGAAACGTTGCCGAGATTTCGCCAGGAGCGGGTGCATTTTTCTTGAATGGCACCCGCTTCCGTTGAAATCCCGCGGTTGTCCGGTTTTCAGGTTTAGGATAAAAAGGTGTATTTTTTATGTTGGGCGCCAGGTATTACGGAGGTAATGCCAAAGAGGAAAAATGGGATTTGGAATGCCGAGAAAAAAATTGAAAACAATGACAAAGGTCAATTAATATGTAAAATCCTGGTTTACTGCCACTTAAAAAATTAATCGTTGATAGTGAACAGACCGTGGCGTGGTGCTAGCAACTAGGATGATCCTTGTAAGAGGGTTGAAGTCTGGTGGACGTGATGGTGGCCCTGATAAGGGTCGTTGAGACGATTGGAGGACTTCCTCCGAGAAACGGTTTCAGGACGGAAATGACAGCACTACCCGATACTAGCAATAGTGGAAACGAGAATCAAAAGGGTGCGTACGAGCGAACGACTAAGACTGAAGACGGGATGAGCCGTCGCCTGGGTCTTCAGAAACCCTTGTATGCTTCCGTCCCATCTCGCATACGGGCCGGCAACCCTTTCGTGGGTTGTATTTATAGCACCAATGATCGACAAGCTGAGAACTCTTTGGAGGCTTGTCAGTCATTGTATATAATCAGTAAGTAATCCTGGGTTTTAAGGCGAAAGTTTTCCCTATTGCGCATCTACAGGCCCAGAAAGCCATCCCCGTTTTCTAAGAAGTTTTCTTCTTCTTCTTGTGAGAATCATGAGCTCCATCCTATCCGGGATTACGGACATACAACGTTCTCTGCACCATTGCTCTATTATATTGAGCGCTGATTGCATGAGTTCCACTAAGATCCTCTCATGTTTCCCTGTTATCAGGATCACCAGATCATCTACGTAACCCTGAGTGTAAAATCCTGATTCGCTTAATTGAGATTTTAGAGTTAAATTTTGAAATTTAAATGAGCGCCTCGGAACCAGGCGCCCATACTAGACTTGACGTGAAAAGAGAGTAAGTAAAGCAAGTAATGTGGTGACACTAGATTTACTTAATATAGAGATCAGATAGATGGCGCCAGACCCTCCCGCCGAGCCTGAGTGTAGTTATGGAGATAGCAGACGACAGCGCATGTCCCGTGGTCACCAATATTGCACTAAGGAACAATTTTGTTCTTAAGTTTATTAATACGTATGAGAATCAATAATAAAACTTCAATTTGAAGAATATAAAGATAATATTTTTGAAGGCAGGGAATAGTGTTTGGTGTTACAAAATATAGAACTTTATCTTTTGATATTATATTATTATCCCACTTTTAAGAAACAATTGCACAATGCCATGTAGACTTCACTAGAATGAATAAATAGAAACAGAAATCATTTTGTGTTTAAACTAAACTATTATTGTGCAAGCTGTAAGTTGTATAATGTATACTCTTTCCATATAACTAGCTTCCCATTCCATCGTCATTATACCATTTCGACACATTCTACGAATTTCACTGAACATAATAAACAAACACTGGTATCATAATCTCACATTCTGTCATTTATGTCAACACAAAATCCACCAGCATTGGTTTGTCACGCTCATTGGTTATAAAATTGATACTTGTAATTCTGAATAATTACTATTTTATACACTATAACCCGATATCTGAGAATTTTAATTATTAAAAAATTTTTTTACTAGTTTTGGTTTTTGATTTTATCGAGTTAAATTGTATGCCTGAAGAGCGCCCAGTAATTTTGACCAAAACTATTAAAAAGTTACTAGCAAATGTGACTAATCTGCGATTTTCAAGTTACGGTATCTAGGCTTATTTCGTTACTTTATTTGAACTCAATGTAATAATTGTTCGATAGCTTATTCGATAAGGTGTGTGTGTGTGTGTGTGTGTGTGTGTGTGTGTGTGTGTCATACGGAAAAGTATTACAATAAATACAAATGATTAATCGAGTGGTCGTCAACGCGAAACAACTCGAAAGCATTAATAGCCAGTATTTGTCTTTACAATCACGCATTTCGAATAATGATTAGGTGGAGTACAGCAAGCAGCCATCTTACTTAAATAACAGTTGACGTGCCGTGGTTAGTGACCACTCGAATTAAGTAAATGATTGGTCGTCGACTCTACAAAATTTAAGAAGATTAATAATCAATGCTTATTTGTGAGATTACCAATTTTTGATAATGACTGTAGACAATGGCGACTGGTAGCCATGTTACTTAGAGAACAATTTACACGGCGTAGTAGGAGCGATCACTCCAATTTTAATTTGATATTTATAATTTGAAGAACTTGGCTCGGGCGAATTCCTAGCACTCAACTTAAAAATTTAACACTTAGTCGACTGTTCATTGTTTTAGATACGCCAAAACTCAATAATCACTAAGCGGATAATTAAAGAGCTTCGCGACTCGTGGCTTTCGTTGTGGCTAAGAGTTAAATTGGTTAAACGATTAAACATAGAATTAAACAGAAAGAATACTTTACCAACCTGAGAGCACTCTCCTGACGCACCATACTCCTCTTCCTTTAGATATTGTAGATTGAGCTTTTTCCGTCAAAAATTTAGATTTCTTTGATAGTTGTCGAGTGTTACTCGTATTTACTTTCCGACGTTGAGTGAGAAGTTAATCGATTTTCCTTTCCTTCGTCCACACGGGAATCGAAGGACGCAGTGGACATAAAGCGTAAGATGGGAGTAGCTACTAAGGTTGTGTCTCAATCGTAGATCACGAAATTTCAGCACGATTCACTTTTCTAGTTGAAGTGATCTGAGACTTTGGACTGGCCACGAGTTGAAACAGTTGATCCAGAAAGTTGACATCCTGTTAACCTAGAGCTTCTTTGAGGAAGGTCGAATCCTTAATTTCTAGCACTCTTGTACGAAAGGGATTCACAAATCGTCGCGTATGTCAGAGATCTTTTCAATCCTCTAGGGAAATGGGCTTTGTTTTTCAAAAGGCACATGGCGGTGAGCCCATGCTTGTTGATCGCTATGAAGTGTGTATTTGTGAGTGATTTGGCACCACCCTCCAGTCGACAAGTACATGAAAAACAGTAAATAAGGACAAAAGGAACAAATAAGTGAAGTGCGGTGATTTTAAAGAATTTTCTGAGCGAGCTGTTCCTAAATCCTAACCTCTAAATTAATGACAAGTGAGTTTCATATAGCGAAATTATATCTGGTTTTATTCAAAAGTTTTAATGAATGTTTTAGATTAAATAAACGCTAAATATTTCATCCTTCTAGTTCATGTAACTGCGACTAAATATTCAGCTTGTTCGGGGACACGCAAATAATATGTGATTCTTTGCTCAACGTTTATTTCCCCGAACTAAACCTTCTATGATAAATTAATTATTTCGTTCGAGTATACGATTACGCCGTCACAACACTTAATAACTTATTATATAATAATATAATTAAAATAATATAATATAGTGTTTTTCATTTTTAAACGTTTATAACTTACAGCAAGTCATAGACTAATCAATATATAATATATTCATGATGTTTAATACTTTTTAATAGATTTACGAATAAGTGCTAATCGCTGTTTGTGTGCTTCTGTTACTGTTGCCCTTTTGTAAGGTCGTACTTCGTCAGTTCCAAATCCAGGAATCCACATATTCCAATTTCTCTCTGAAAAATTAAATATATTTAAATTAAAAAGGCCGTGTTTAGATTCACCGAAGTTCAGGTGATTCAATGTGCTGTTAATTCTTTATTATTGAAATGTAACTTTTGATTGGAATAAGGCAGAGGAGCTTATTTTTTGTAGATCTTTCAACAAAATCCATCGAATTATGGTAGGTCTTGTACTTTCAACACTTACATAATTTTTTTAACAATTTCTAATTGTTCAAACCATTTTTTTCGAGAAAACATCAAAAATATCACCTCCGCTAAATAACATAAACTAATGATTTTCAAATGAAAATATACAATCGGTTCCCTTTATTGTTAATTGCTTGATTTTTTTTTGTTAAATGTGACTTTTGTCCGGAATAAGGCATACTATGCACCTAGGGAGAGAAACGGACGTTTTTTTGTCGAGCGCGATGTTTGCAGAATAAGTAACAGACGCAGGGCAAGGGCGCCGGAGGTGGCGCCCTGTGCCAATATCCGAGTACTAGTACATTAGAGTGGCTTTTACTCGTTTGATTGAAAATTAAGCCTCCAAGTCTCATATTTGTAAAAAGTGGGGGTTTTCCCTCGTATTTTCAATGCGAAAATTAAGGGGGTAGGCGGCACCCTTCAAAATTGACTGATAGAAAAAAATACGTATTTACTTTTTTCGGGAATGTGACGGACGCAAATTATTATATGCAAACTAAAATTAGGTTTAGAGTTTTATGTACGTATATTTTAATGTCAGATTTATCATTTCTGAAGCTACGCTAAATAGTTAAATATATCATCGATTCATGAACGACTTTTCACGTGCATATCGGCGCAATACAATACATTGGTCCTTCGAACCGGATCCTATAGCGGTGGATGCTTCTCATGCGTGTACGCGGCATATGTGAAGACATCACGTGTTTGACTCAGCGGACATCGCGTCAAAACAGTTAGAAATGAGAGTTAGGAACGCTGGTGATGCTACATCGAAGCTGTAGCCAAGCGTCGCTAGACAGCTCCTAAGACTAAGAGTCCAAGTCAGGTTGTCGCTCCACGTGGGCTTCCGCGCGTAAAATGAAAAGCAGAAATTACGGAACACCTATAAGACGAAAAGAAAGCCAAAGGTGTTCTGTAACTGGCTGTTCACTTTCTGCCTTGTGACAAAGAAATAATGCCACAAACAACGAAGAAGACAAACTAAAGAGCATATTCAAACCTTAGAGCATATTCCTGGAGGGAGCACGCAATGCTAAAATGTGTTGCTGACCTGACAGCTGTTGGGGGTATTGTCTCTCTCTCTAGCTCTTTAACCAATTAGAGCGCGAACGAAAGAGAAAGACAATCCCCTAACAGCCACACATAAGATGCTTTGATCAGAAAAATGTATAGAAATGCAATTTTAATTTGTAATAAAATAAACCCACCTGTTAGTTAAACTTTTTAAACAAATTTTTTTCTATATCTAATTTTAATACAAATATACCATTTTTATTTACTTGAACATCAATCTATTAAATATAACTTTGATATATATAAACTTAATTTAGGAAAATTGGGTTTTTAACATTCTTAATCATGTAACTCTATTTGCTATAAAACTCATCTTTTTCATAAATTTTATTTATTTCATTTAAGGGAACATTATAAAAACATATTGCATTAATTCATTAATTATTTAATCAATAAGTACTTGAGAAAATGTGAATTGACTTCCATTTTCATTATATGCGGTTTGAATTTCCCCGCCACTATTTTTGATACATTGCAATGTTTCTCGAGACCTTGAAAGTTTCATAAAACTTGTCACTGGATCAAAGTTTCATGAAATTTTACAACCCTAGTTTCACGTTCCACGTTGCTGGATAGGCTTTATATCTAAAATCTAGATATTACAGTTTATGTTTATACAGAAAATTGGTACGTACAAAATCATAAATATTTATTGCACGAATATTTTAATTTATCTGCATAATGATTATTGGATATTTTATAGTTTTATTCTCATTTTATATCATGAATTGCATTGAATGCTTTCCCTTTTCCTCATAGCATTTTTATACCGTCTCCAGCGTGTTTACCAAAAGCTAAAAATTATTATTCGAAATTTTGAATGCTCTTGGTGATTGATTAGGGTGATGGATTTGTGACCATCTTGTTTAAATCATACAAAAAGTAGGTATATTTGCTAATCTTAGTAATGCTTGAAGCCTATTTTTTCCGACCTGGATTGAAGAAGACGCAGATGCCTAGACCGCGATTTATGCATCCCCACTACACAAAAAGGAAAAAAAATTACAAACGCGTTTTATCATGCTGCGAAGAAGACGGTATCGAGAATGAAATTATTGCAGCAATAAATGGCATCAGGCGGGAGCGTGTTCCGGATATTTGAGGAGAAAAACGCGTTTACTTGAGAATTCTTCCGTTGACCCTGAGAGGACCTGCGGGTGAGATAGACACTTACGCCTTACTCGATGGTGGATTGACAGTGTCGTTAATATCCGAAAAAATCGCAGATAAACTCGTACTGAAAGGACCGTTACGACCTCTGACTGTATCGTAGTATCACGACAGGATCAATGAGGACCAGGCGTCGCGAAGTGTATATCTCGAGATTCGTGGGGTCACCGGAAAAGCGTATACTCTGAAAAACGCGCGCACGAAACGAGTGAGAATGCCTGACCAGTCGAAGACTGTCGACCCAAATATATGGCCTGATTTGAAAGAGTTGGATATTGCAGACCTGGAAAATGTAGTACCGACAATCATGATAGGAGAAGACAACCTACACTTGAAGAAAATTAAACACGTTGGACGCTACTGGGAAAGACTGATAGGTTCAGTAAAATGTGCACTAGGAATGATACTAGGAGTCTGACCTCGAACGATTTCCTGGGATTAATGCCTAGTACAATTCGAGGAGTTCACGGCGCACCAGGAGTGTTCACTGTCGCCGATACCCTTCACAAACAGTGGCACCATGAACAATGAGACCTGCAAGTAGATGACTTGTTAGTCATATGGGACGAGACTGTAAAACGAAACCAGCGGAGAAGAGGAGGAGTGGTAGCAGTGTATCCAGGACGAGACGGTCGCATTCGTGTGGAGAATGTGAAGACAGCAACTAGGGTATTGCGCCGAGCCGCATCAAAGTTGTGTGTCCTTGAGATACTATAGTGTATTTCAAGACACTTGGAATACAGGAGGGGGAATTTGATGGACGCAAATTATTTTATGCAAACAATAATTAAGTTAAGAGTTTTATGTACGTATATTTTAATGTCAGATTTATTATTGCTGAAGCTACGCTAAATAGTTAAATATATCTACGGTTTATATACGATTTTTCAGACCTTAAAGATAGCGGTAAAAGGGTGGCAGAGGGGAAAAGAGACTCTGTGTACCAGAAGGCCCTTTGGCCGAGGCCAAGGGACAGCCAGTGCCTTCCCCATATTTTATTAAATTCAATAGCTTCTGTGTATTAGAATCTTAATATTAAAATTTCATTTCCGTTTGTTTGTAAAGTGTAATAGAGATCAAATAAACCAAGGTTTTAACCCAATGTGTGTTGGCGTCATTTTTAGCTTAATTCAGTTTAATTCTCATCAAACAACCTATACAGGGAACCCCCGAAAACTGAGGGGTACCGTTAACAAAAATCGACTTGCGGTTTGGGACTTTATTTTTGGCTTTTATATCGTTGCACACTGGGCCAGGAGACTCCCAAAGGGACAGAAATTCATGGAATTATCGGATTTGTATAAAAATTGGTAAAAGGCCGTTTTTGGGGTCTTTGACTTCGAATTTGACGCCATCAGTTGAAAATTCTAAATAGCGGTTTCAATAATGCGGGAAAAAATGACTAAAGTCGTCGGATTTGCATAAAAAGAAGTTCTTAGAGGTATTTTAAAGTTCTGATTTTAAATCTTTTGTCGACGCATGTTTGATTAATCAAAGCACTACGCACGTAATTGGCCTACATAATTCATAGTAGTATCCATGGCCTACCACGAGTAGGTCACAGTGCGATTTGAGGACCCCCGTGAAAGAAATGTGAATTAGTATATAAAGTCGGGATGCTTTTTTAAGTCAAGAACTTCCGAAGCTACATATAAATAAAAGCAATTTTCTGACAAATAATAGCTGATGTTTATAATAAGTTGCGACGTCTTCTTTGGTGAGAAGGACATTGAGACATCAATCTATAGGCAACAAATTGAACCACTATTCTAGGGGGTTCTTTTTGAACGCTGTTAAAGACCTGACATAAAAATTAAAAATTGAGGTAAACGTCACATAAAGCATACTTACCAAAAAGAACTTCATACTCTTTTCTTCGAAAAACGGTTAATTGTCAAATTCGTTTAATATATTTATTATAAAAAATAGAATTCATGCACTTTTCTTGTAACGAATGCTCACTATCTGAGTATTAATATGCCAAAGCAGTAACATGCAATTTTTCGCCGTTTTCGATAAAATCGACTCTAAAATGTTCGCCACAAGTCATATAGAGGTTGGCAAATCATATTTTAAATCATCCAGAAGCTCAGGCAATAGCGCTTCGGCGTCATAGCCGAAAGGATGTGTGTTCGATTCTCACTGCCTACACTTTTCTTTATTTTATTTTTTCGCAAACAAATTTATTTTCTATAAATTTCATTAACCATTTCCATAATGTTTACCAATTATACATAAAATTAGAAGTAGGAAGGAGGTTTCTTAAACCTCGTATTTTACTAGATAAACGATGAGTTTTTACAAGAAAAAGATTTTGTCAAAGTGTCTATTGGGAAATATACCTGATTTAGTTTTCATCAAAGAAATTTTTGCTTCAGAAGGTAAGAAATATGAATACCGTCCTTGAAGGAAATTAAATTTATAAACATTTTAATAGATGAAAAATAAATTAAAAAGTGCAGGCAGCGAGAATCGAACACGCAAGCTTTCGGCTATGAAACCGAAGCGCTACTGCCTCAACTACCGGCCGATTTCAAGTATGTTTCAACAAACTCTATATGGCTTGTGACAGATATTTTAAAGTCGACTTTCTCGAAAACGGCGAAAAGAGGCATATTATTGCTTTGGCATATTAATACTCAGGTAAAGAGCTTCTATTACAAAAATTATGAACCGAAATTAAAATAGAAAACTACCAGTCTCCTGTTGTAATTAAAATATTAATAGAGCTATTTATGCTCTATGCGCGCAGGAGGCGCATGAGTATCCCCCAAATTCCATCTAACCTAAGATTTATTTAACCGAAAATCAATTTGCCGAACAGCCGTTTGTCATAATTTTTACTTTTTCAAATTTTCAGGTGACATAACCTATATTTATCCTAACTAACAGTTATCATGATTTCTATTATATCGAATTTTCATTTGACATCATTTTCATATTTTTGAGTTTCTATTTCCCATAATATTTATTATTCCTAATTTTCATGTAATACAATTTCCGTCTTTCCGAATTTGTATTTAATATAATTGTCATTTTTCCAAATTTCCACATAATCTAATATTCATTCGCACGAATTTCTACTTGTCATATTTTACATTTATCCAAATTATTATTAGACATAATTTCCTTCTTCCCGAATAACCACATAACCTAGCATTCATTTACACGAATCGACATTTGTCATAATTATCACTTCATCGAATTGCCAAGTCACAGAAATTTAATTTGTCCGACAGCCCATCCGGTCTAACACAAAGGCACGAAATTCAAAATCAGCCAATCAGAGCCCTTTATTTCAATTTTGCACCTTCATTTTAGGCCAAATTGTCTGTAGGACAAACGGAATTTCTGTGACATAGCAATTCGATGAAGTGGGAATTATGATAAATGGCGATTCGAATTATTGAATGCTAGGTTATGTGGCTATTCGGGAAAAAAGAAATTATGTCAAATGATAATCCGGATAAATGTAAAATATGACAAGTAGAAATTCGTGCAAATGAATATTAGGTTATGTGGAAATTTGGAAAATGACAATTATGTTAAATAAAAATTCGGAAAAACGGAAATTGTATTAAATGAAAATTAGGAATAATAAATATTATGAGGAATAGAAACTCGAAAATATGAAAATTTCAAATAAAAATTCGGTATAATAGAAATTATGATAACTGGTAGTCAGGACAAATAGAGGTTATGTCATCTCTAAATTTGAAAAATTGAAATAATGACAAAAGGCTGTGCGGCAACTTGATTTTCGGTTAAAGAAAACTTAGGTTAAATGGAATTTGGGGGATATTCATGCACCTTTGCGCGCAGGTGCAATAATACTGACCAATTGTGAGTTTATTTCAGTTTTTTTATATTATTGTACACAGAAATAAGCTGAAAAATCTATGATAGACAAATTTTCAAGAATGTACTGATAAACATTTCGAAAACAAAAAGCATTAAAATCCATTTTAAAAAAATAGAGCCTGCAGAGAATTATGAATAGTACATTGTAAGTTTTGACCACTGTCAAATTTCAGATGTTTAAAATTACATTTATAAAAAAATAAATAATTGCGAATATCTTGCGAACTACTGATTTTCCAGAGACGTGCCTACGATTTTTGGATTCCGTAGATCATTTAGAT
The DNA here is from genome assembly GCA_035222095.1 of Andricus quercuspetiolicola. Lineage (NCBI taxonomy): Eukaryota > Metazoa > Arthropoda > Insecta > Hymenoptera > Cynipidae > Andricus > Andricus quercuspetiolicola. The sequence goes on along the minus strand of JAWWEA010000063.1, from coordinate 2,283,491 downwards.
AAGAAACAAAAGAGAAACTGACTGGACCTCGTCGGTTCGACGGAACTGGGGTTGGCGTCTGGATTAATTCTTTTTAAAGATGAAACAAAAGTCCACTTCCGAGCTGAAGCTTTGCTGAATTGAGGCCAATATAAATCGACAACGTTTCAGAATCCATGCGGTTACTTATCAAGCCTGTTAAGACAATTTTATTATACAATTCTTTTTAATAAATAAAAAAGAGATATATAAAGTATAAAGTTGTGGACGTAAAACCTCGATATTGAGTAAAAACATAAATAATTTATGGACGTGGAAGTAGATAATCTCAATGTGACACTAACCTTTAACCTTTTCCACGACATGCAGGTATATTTACAGTATACAGTATATTTTTCGACTAGTGAGCACTCAAAACCATGTTTTTATTATTGTCCTGTCTGATTTCTTTCTAATGACAACCTACGTTTATTGCCTTTTGATGTTTATGCAAAGTAAAAATACTAATTGGGCGAATTTATGTCTTTGAATTCGTTTGAATTTTAAATTCTGGCTCGCTTGAACAAATTGAGACTCGACTAGTTTTCCAGAAAAATTTTAAAAGGTTATCCAGGTCCACTCCATAAATTTAAAACCTCAACAATATACAAGAACTTCGATTCAAATAATCCATTAATGTTTCAATTCCAAGTGATTATATTGGCCTCTATCAGCCATGAAACACACACGAAGGCCATCAACACCTGTCGAATCTATCATCTTCAGAAGTACTACCTGCAGCAAGCTGAGGGCATCGATAGAGGAGAAGAGCCAAGCTTTTGACACCGGCGCCACAATCACAGCACACCTGTAGGCTCAACCCCATCCGGGAAAAGTAATCCCCCGTACATACATGTGAAGATCTTAATCTCGTGACAAGATTCACATGCCGCCTCGGAAGACTGCAACCCCGGAACCATGGCCTGGGTGTCTTAACATTCATATACATAAAATACTCCGCCCTTGAGCCTCCCACTCACCCGGTCCGTCAGGAAATTTCGCAAGAGTCTCAGCGCGAGACAGAATAGAAGCGGGGAGAGGACAACCCCCTGAGGGAAACCCACCCCACAGACCCTCGGGCCACTGCCGTCCGACGAGAAGTATAAATTCCTCGTGCAGATCAGGAAGGAAACGACGTTGAGAATCCTGGCCGGAACATTTAGCTCCCTCAGCCCTTCAATGATGACAACAAGGAGGACAAAATTGAACGCGCCCTTGATGTCCAGTGCACCAGTCTTTCAAATAGTTTGCAGAAGGTGAATGTTATGGAGATCGGGCGGCAGCCCTTGCGGGGGGGGGGGGGGGGGG
>JAWWEA010000063.1:1979004-1994085 GCA_035222095.1 Andricus quercuspetiolicola | reverse complement strand
TTACATTGGTTATTAATTATGAGGGGCTGATCCGTTACGTGCTACCTTTATCCCATTTAAAATGTGCTAGGTTTGCAACTAACAAATCACTCCCTTTTAGTGATCGTCGTCCCCTGACGATCGTATGAAGAGAATATATATAAAATTTTCGTCCTAGTCATTTTTTTTTTCGAACCGTTACGTGCTGCTTATTGTGCATACAATTTTTGCAACGTCGGTGTTAACCTGTAGCTCTTTATTCTGCCTTCTCTCGCGGGACTTATCTGGTAATTGGAACCCTTATTCGCTTCTACTGGTATCAGAAACTCGTGACTTCTGCACCTTTGATTCAGTACAAACGCTTTTTCCATACCGTTCACAAGTGTCGCTAGTTTGGTGTGTTAACCGTCTTGTTACAAGTGAGTGCATTTTTTTTCCTAAGTTTTTCCTTCTTCGTTTTCTTTTCCCCCTTTTTTTAAAAAAAAAAACAAAGAAACAAAAGGGATTTAGAGTCAATAAAAAATTTTTTTTCTAAATCTTATCGTGGTTTTTCAGTGCGTGGCTATTTGGAGGCTTTGCGACAAAAGGAGAGAATGGAACTTGTTCTGGCCCGAGGTAGGGCCAGATTTATTGGAAGAGGTCTTCCAATTTCTTCCGGTAGGCACCCCTTCAAATGTATTCATTTATTTGGTTGGTGATTGATTATTTTAATTGAAACTTCTTCTTTTTCAAAATTTAATTGTGTATTTAATATTTATTTTTCTAGTTGAAAATTAATTATTTTAACTAAATTTTCAACTGGTACCTGTTTGGTTCCAGTTCATCTTCCTTTTTCTGTCAAATTTATAAATATCTCTTAACTTACTCGAATTTTTTTATAAAATTTTGTAATCTTGCAAAATTGCAAAGTGTTTCTTTCAAATCTTTTGTTTTAACTTCTTAAAATATTCTCAAGACCTTAATCATTTTCGAATCGTTTCAAAATTTCTATCACTTTTAAAATTTTTTTTTTTTAAATCTTTTAAACGGATCATTAAAATTTTAATCTAAAGTAATAATAAATCTATGTAAACAATAGAATTTTTTTTTTTTTTTTTTTTTAATAAATTTAAAAAAATGTTCTTTTAGGAATTTGAATAACCTTACAAGTAAATTATATGAATTTCAACCAAACAGTTAAGTTCTTAACGGAAAAAAGATAAAATTTGAGCTAGAATGAAAGATTAAATTTTCAGATTTAAATAATTATTCAATGTCAGGGCCATTCTGCTATTAAATATTACTAATTTCATTTTTAAACCTTGATAGTCAGTTTAGAATTTGATAGATTTTTTTTTTTATATAATATAAAGAAATCTCGCATGTTAAAGCTTTAGGTTGTACACTTCAAAGAATGGAACTATATACAGAAATCCTGTTGTGCACTCTTTATTTTACTTTTCAATGTAATATCGTGAGATTGTCCACATTTTAGTCGAGGATTTGAACAAATAAATCCCTTCAAATTAAAATAGTTGATTGAAAATTTTCAAAATGAATAATGCTTCCAAAGGAAGATTTGAAATTAAGAATGGAGTTTACTCTCAAAGATAAAATTTAAACTATGTGTAGTAGATACACCAGCAATGAATAATCTCTGTAACTTTTAGTGGTTAAACTTTTAGAATTCTGAATTTACATGTTGAATGCTGATTTTTTTTTTATTTTATTTTATTGTTTTTTTTAAATGTTTGCAATTTTTAATTATTTAATTTTAAACTCCTTTAATTATCAATATATAACCATGAAAGTTGACCTTTTAACCCCCTTTTTTTCTTACAATTTTAATTGTCCTCTTTTAAAACTTAATTTGCAAGTCAGTTTGTTAAATTTTAATGTAGAAGTAACAATTGAACACCTATTATTCTTAGAAAACTTCGAGAATGCTGAAGGGAGATTTTAAAGAACTCTTTTAACTTGTAATTCCTTTAAAGAAGTTTAGAAATTCTCATAAATAAATGTTGAAATGTAAAGAAATATTAACCAACCAATAGATTTTCCAAGATTTGGAAATGAAATTTGTAGCATTTTAGGGATTTTAAATTATTTGAACAAAAATTTATTTTTTTAATTTAAGAAGTGTTTAGGTTATAAAATTTTTTCCAGAAGAAAGAATTTTATTTATTTGTTTCATGACGGTTATCAGCTCCCTCTAAAACTACTAGCAAAACCCTCAAAGTCGGAGGATCGGGAATGGCTTTCCGGGTAGAGACCATTTCGTATACGGGGGCTTGGGTGTACCCGGATGGGTCGGAGCGGCCCGATGTCATCACGACTGTAGCGAGTGCACCCAGGTAATGATAATGTTTTTATTTTGTTTGACAATTTCTTATTTCCCCCCTCCTTTTTTTTATACCATTTATCATTCTTCTGATGTCCCGCTCCCCCCTTTTTTTCAGCCCGTTCGTCGCAATTCCAGAGCCAGGGCAATTTGAGGATGCGTGAATCCTGATTCTATGTTAGGTTTTATTCTCTCTCCCCTTTTCCTCTCTTTTCAAATTTTGTAATCTTTATTGATTTAAATATATCCCCTTTTGTACTTATACTGCGTTCTTTCCTGCGACCTTCCCGTGAGTGTTTCCCTTTGTTTCTTTGCCCCCTTTTTTTTCCACAGAAATTGAGAATTTCTGGTTATTCAGACTGTGAGATTTCAGGATGTTATATGAGGGTGGTCCTAGGCCACCCCAGATTAAATAAACATTATTCCGAATAACAAGAAATTTCAATTCCTGAATTATTTCGAAAACGGTAAGATCTGCGCGAACAATTTAGGAATTACTAATAATTAACCATGAGTAGTACTATTAAAAATACTTGATCCGATTTAAAATTTTCCGGAAACATTTTAAAGGTACATCAACCAATTACAGGACGTATACAATCCTCCCCTTCCATTGAGTTCTTACGCTACGGTCACATTTTGACACGGTACACTTCGTTGGGTGGGCTGGATCCTGATGTCACGACCACTTTCTATTGGTGAATAGACGTCCTCAGTGCTTGTTGATGATTTTTCCAATCCTCCCTCCCTCTGTTGTTCTACCCCAGGTACAATCCGTCGTGAGAAGAGTATTGGTGGGCGAGTTGCTAAGGGCGGAGAGTTCCCTTGTGGATTGTGCGAGTCCGAGGTGACCCTTAGCCTTGTTTCTTTTTGGATTTGGGCTTTTCCTGGTCTGGTGCCTGATTTGTTCAGAGTGATTGAGGGGCTTTGTTCTCCATTCGTACCAAAATTCTTGATGACCCTTGGACAGCTGGTGAGTAAAAATTTCCTTAATATATACAGTATACACATAATTGTTATTATCGCCATTCCTCCTAAGGTACTATGCGTTAGTACATAGTGCCTTTTTACTTCCACGCGATTTTGACTCAACTCCTTTAATTTAATTTCCAAATTAGCCAGAGAGATATCCTCCTTCTGTCCCTTCCAGGTTAGGGTGGGTTCCAACCTTTGTGGCGTTGCAGGTAGTATTTCTTTTTCCAGAGAGGGATAAGTTTTTAAAGTTGGGTTTACTATAGATAAATCCAAGTGTATCATGGGTTCATAGATATATTCTTTCGGGTCCTCAGTCATCATTATGGCCTGTAAATTCACCTTTCCTGTCCTCAGAATACATCCCTTTCCCAGTTGAACTAGACCTATACCGCTCAGTACAACCTTACTTATTAAGTCACCGTTACAGACAATGGAAGCAGTCTCTGGTATGGCTAACGAATATAGCCACGCCCCCAGCGTGACGATTGAGATCCAGAAGGGTTGACTATCCATCGAGATCCTGATGTCACATTCTCTCATGACTTCAGACGATTGTTGTATTAGGAGAGCAATTTCGCACTGCGGACTTGTGATGGCGTCATAAACGGGATACTTGACCGGACAGAGGTATCGTCCATTAAATCGGGTACATTTCTGAAGGGCATCTTCTGTCAGGTATATATAGTTCCTTTTATCCTCCGTAACGGCTAGATACCTTGTCCTTGCTAGTATGTAAGCTCGACCTGTCCCATTTTTCAATATTTCTTGGGAAATGGGTACTTGATGTAAATGATATAATTGATACCTTTTTCTTTCTAGTAGCGGGATATCCAGGGCCGCCATCAACCTTCCGTTGTGCAACCTGATTGATACTGCGGAAATTCCTATCAAGTCAGGGATATTGACGTCTTGCAGGGCCATGGGAAACTCCAGGGCTGGCATATGGTCCTGTGCTTCTCGAGCGATGGTGTTCAACTGCGAGGACGACACCAAGGATGGATGAAGCTTTCCTTCCCGAGCGGCTTGGGTCACAGCGTATACCTGCTGTAGAGAATGGGTCGAGGTATCTAAGTTAGCTTCTAAAGTGTTGACGATCGCCTCTAAACCCAAGGTATAATTCTGCTTTGCGATGCTTTCATATACAGTTAGGATTTTGTTGGCAGTTATCGTCATGTCCTGTTTTAATCCGTCTAGTTCCTGCTTTTTCTGCTCCTCCTGGGCGTGTAATTTTTCTAGTTCCGAGCGGACTAAATGTGTTTGTTCACTCGTTAATTTGGAGATGTTATTGTGTGCTGCGTTCAGTTCCATTATTGCCTTCTCGTATCGTTCTCCATCCTCATAATTTAATATTCCCATGGTCGGTCCTGCCAATTTCCCCACAAATCCGAACCAGGGAATGGTTCTGCGCCGTCTGTGGATACTTTGCGGCACTTTGGCGGGGGAATGTATTTCTGTGTGTCGTGCTAATTCCTTCAATGACCTTTGGAAATCCTCCAAATGTGCTTCTGCTACAAGTATCTTCTTTTTTAATCGGTTGTAACTTGTTAGAGTTTGGCAATTTTGTTCTAACGTAGTGTGGCAATGCTGTTGTATGGAGTCTAATTGCCTCGAATAATTCAGTATGGACTGTTGGACCCTTGTTGTTTCCAAGAAGACCATAGTTCTCCATATTCCGGCCACATGTTGCACCTGGTTCATCCTTTCATAATACAGCCCCGTGCTCCGGGATAACTTAGTGAGTCGGAAGGTCTCTGGTATCTCCTGTGCTTTACTGATTTTCCTGCTAATCATCTGCCATCCCAGGAAAACGAGGAGAATGTAGTACTTCATGGTTAACCTGAAAAGTGCATATATTAAAATTTGTTTCTTCCTACGGCAATAAGTTTTACTGCCGTAGTGAACCCTTTCGAGCCAGCCTATCTGCTTGCTCGTTACCGTGACATCCATTGTGTGCGGGCTCATAACACCACCGGACCTCTAGAAATTGGAGCGCATTTTCCAACCTTTCGAACTCAAATTGATTCGTAACCGGCTTGTTATCATGCGATAACCAATTTCTAGATTCCCAGCTTGGAAGCCATTGCGTCATTCCGTCAATTAGAAATTTTGAATCAGAATGAATTTTTAGTTTGTCTATATCTGCAAGTACTGCTTGTTTGGCAGCAATAATAGCAGCTTGTATTTCTGCCGCGTTATTAGTCTGTCGTCCGACCGCTTTGTCGGATATGTTTAGAGGATGACCATGGCCAAACCATACACCTACTCCAGCAGAAGCTGATTGCTTCCCATTTCTAAGGCATGATCCGTCCGTGTACACGTGTACATACCCGTCGGTGTCGATTAAAAATCCATCTTCCCCAACCCGTACTGAATGACCTAGTCATGAGTGCGCAAGTTTCAATTTATCTGCATGTTTAAAAAATTGCTTTCCATCGCTAGCTTCTAGTCTAACGTTATGTCCTTCCGAAAAGCCTATGACCTTATAAAGGTCGCCTTCGTAGTATTTATCTAATTTACCTTGCCTAATTTCCCTTTTTATTCGTACAAAATCTCCTATTTGCGCGTTCAGGGGTTTGGACTTTCTATCATAATATTCTTTTGATCTCATTTTGGCACTTATCTGATTTTTGGCGGCTTGATTTCGAATCTCATGTAAACGTGTGATTAATTCCCGGAGGTATGACCCATAGGTCTCTAATTTGATCTCGTCCGGAAAAGTGGACGGTGTCCTAGCAAGTCTACCGAAAATTACTTCATACGGCGTAAAGTTAGTGGATTCGTGCACCGAGGTATTGTATGCAAACATCGCGTATGGGAGGAGCCGATCCCAATCGTCGTAGTTATTTGCATACATTTTGATATACTCCACCAAACTGGTGTGACTCCTCTCCAGGGCTCCGTTTGTCTGTGGCCTGTAGCCAGAGGTCGTCACCTGGTCTACATTAAAAATTTTTGAGAGGTGTCGTAACAGTTTGCTGATAAATGAACTTCCACGGTCCGTTAGAATGCATCTAGGTGCTCCGTACACTGCAAATAAGTTTATCACCATGGCTTGAGCTATGGTACTCGCGGATATGTTTGGGATTGCCACGGCGATGCAATACTTACTCAGATGGTCTTGCATGGTTAGAATGTGGCGGTTGCCATCGGGAGTGGTAGGCAATATTCCTACGGTATCAAGAGAGACTTTATCGAAAGTATCCAGGGGCGTGTCTGTGATGACCATTGGTTCGCGGTTATTTACCCGCGTAATTTTTTCTTCAGCGCATTGTGGGCACCTTCGAATAAATTCTATCACCTCTTCTCGAAGTCTAGGCCAGGTAAATCTTTCCCTAATTCTCCGATATGTTTTTGTAACTCCCTTATGCCCACTTAGAAGGCTGTTATGGAATTCGGCGATTATTGCTTGTCTGTTTTCTAAGGCCGGTATTTCCACTTTCCCATGACACACTACAACCTTGATTCCTGTATTTTTAAATACTCGAATGAGGGTATCCGTAAGGGCGTTTCTAGGTAAATCGTCACAAAAATCTATATATCGGGGTATTCGGAATCGATCGACCCCATCTTTCTTTAGTGCTACCCGTAGATTTTCTAGACTAGTCTCTAACTCGGGTTCGGTTAGCCTGTCTGAATGATGCTGTTTCACTACCACCGAATAAACTTTGTATTTATTTTTCGGCGTTGCCAGGATTTGACCAGGTTTGGGGTTCCGGTCTCGCATTTCATCTAAGTCAATTCCCCCTATTGCTACGAGAAGTTTTGTAATAGTTGTCACGGGCTCGCAGTCGGCGGATATAAAATGTACATAGTTATCCCTTTTGTAGGTCAGGCATTCACGACTGCTTTCTATTACTCTAAGATGGGTCGCGAGGTCTGGTACATCTCGATCCTTAGAAGTAAAGTAGTTTGTTTCCTCTGGTTCGGCTACGTAGGGCATTTTTAGGTTCAGAGTGGGATTCGCGTTGGTTCTGTTTATAGGGGCTGATGGTGGACGTAATAATGATGTTGGACTTATTGACTCCTTTGGCTCTAACCTCCGAGCTGGTTTGTTTTGTTTAGTTCGAATAGGGCTTTTATTACTATCGCTGTCTTCAATCTCCTCTAAGATAGTTGCTGGTTTTTCTGTCCTCATTCGGGCGTAAGGGGTGGAACGCGCTCTAGGACCATATGGCACTGCGGGGGTGGGGAAGATTGACCCCCACCTCGTGGGTGAACCTCGTGGGGTTGTATGTAGTGATTTTGCTATTTCCCCGGTCTGTATATCGCCCTCGGTCAGTGACTTCTTTTCTGAGGATTCAGGGGGGTCCTTATCCCCTTGAATAGTCGATTCACGTGATTGATCTCCTGCTGATTCCTTACTACCCTTTCTCAGCTCTCCCTGGTCTATGAGTAAGGAGATTTCCTGTAATTCCCGAATCACACGATCAATCGTCGGCTCCGGGTCGGGTTCAAATACCGGAAGGTCATCTTCGGATTCAGTAGACGAGGTAGAGCTCTTGTTTTCCTCAGCTAGATGCAGATACCCGGTGTCCCATTCTAAAGAATGCTCTCTTAAGGATTTGTCGAACCTTTCAAAGGACTTCTGCAATCCTTCGGTGAGATTCCTAGCCGCAGACATCCCTATTTCGTCCTCGGTTTCTGATTCACTGGTACCGGCAGGAGGGCTTACATATACTAGAACATCCTTGGGATCTAGGTTTGTTACTTGGTCCAGAAAGGTTGTAGTTCCTGGTGAGTCACTCCCTTTTATGTTTCTTTGTACCTGGGATGAGTCGCGGGTTTTGTACTTATTGATGGCAGGGGAAATAGTTAAGCTGGGTTGCATACTGAAACGCTGTCTTTGCACTGGTGGGTCAGAGTCACTGCATTCTGAATCAGTGCTGTCCGTTTCCGTTTCCCTTCTTCCCGCTTCATTTTCCGAATCTCCATGCAGCTTAGGACTTGGGGCTGCTTCTCGGTTCCTAGTTCTGAGCCGGCTGGCTATGGGACTAGTTCTTAACGCAGTACCTTCTCGAATTGTGGGTACGATTGGGCGGTTCTTTGAACCCTTGGGTCGTCCAAGTTTCTTGCCCGTTGTCTGTGGTGGAATTGCGGCTACGGTGGCCCTTCCTCCCGTTCCTGTGGTTACAGCCTCTGTCTTTACTGAGGCTGCTCTTTTCCTAGTCACTAACGCCTCTCCAGAACTACTCACCCCCGTATCGAATTCTGCTTTCTTAGGTGGGACCTCACTTGGGGCTGAAGAAATCCTAGTTTTTCGCCTAGGAAGACTCTGTTTGATTCCTTCTTTGGCTAGTTGTTTTGCGGCTCGCTCCCGAATGTGTAGTGGGAAGGATTTGATTCCTAATGCTTTAATAGATGGAGGTACTACTGGAGGATTATCCTCCTCCTCCGAAGTTTCCTCGTTAATGCAGTCTCTGGGTGGATGTTCGGATACCGGATTGTCTGAAATAACGGGCAACCAACGATTTATTTTCCCGGGTTTACATTCAAATTCATAGTCGTAGTCCTCGATCCTCCACAACCATTTTTTCATCCGTCCTGACGGTGTGGTTGCAGCATGGATCCATCGCAAGGGCTCGTGGTCACAAGATAGAATGAATTTGCGGCCGTAGAGATAGGGACGAAAATTTTCTAAAGCGTAGACTACAGCTAAACATTCCTTCTCAGTTTTGGTATGATCTATTTCACTGCCATGGAAGACTCTAGAAAAGTAGGAAATGGGTAGGTCTACCCCATCCCGTTCCTGTGTCAGAACTGCTCCTACCGCCACTTCGGATGCGTCGGTGGTGAGTCTGAAGACCCTTTCGAAATCTGGATATATTAGAATGGGTTCAGTACATAGTCTTTTTCTTAATTCCTCAAAGCTATCATTTTCCGCCGATGTCCATTGGAAGGGTCGGTCCTTCCTCAGAAGGTTAAATAAGGGCTTAGCTATGGTCGCGAAATCCTTCATAAACCTGCGATAATAGCCCGCTAATCCTAGGAATCCCCGGACTGTCCTGACATTATAGGGTGGAGGTAATTTATTTATTGCTTCTACCTTTTTCGGATCGGGCCTAATTCCTCGGCTACTAACTACATGCCCTAAATAGCCGACTTCAGTTCGCAAGAATTCACACTTCTCGGGTTGTAGCAGCAGATTTGCCTCTCGCAACCTTGAGAACAGTCGCCGTACCGTCTTGTCGTGGTCCTCTAACGTTTTTGAAAATAACACGATATCATCAAGATATACAAAAAGCTCAGTGCCTTGCATTCCTGTTAAAACTTGGTCCATTAGCCTCTGGAAGGTGGCAGGAGCGTTTTTGATGCCCATCGGCATTCTGGTATATTGATAGTGTCCGCGTCGCGTGGAAAAAGCTGTTTTATGTTGGTCCCTTGGGTCAGTCTCAATCTGATGGTATCCCGAAGCCAGATCCAGTACGGAAAAATACTGTGCTCCTCCTAGCCTACCAAGAATATCAGGAATATTCGGCAGAGGGTAGGCATCCCCAATGGTTTTTTCATTCAGGGCCCTAAAATCCGTGACCAATCTCCATTTCACTTGGCCTGAGGAGTCTATTTTTTCGGCACTATCAGCGCTGTGGAGTTGTATGGCGAAGTGGAACTGGTAATCAGTCCTCCTTGGCACATTTTATTAATATGCTCATCTATGAGATCTTCTTGCTTCTGAGCTTGCCTGAAGGTTTTTGCCCGGACAGGGATTTCATCTACCGTGGGTATTCTATGTTTTACTAAATTGGTACATGTCAACTTATCTCCCTTGGCCAGAAACCTGTCATTACCGATTTGAATCCAACTTTTAACATAAGCTAGTTCTTCAGCATTTAGATGGGTCTGCGGTACCCTTTCTTTAATGTCCTTGAGTCTAGCGTCATATTCCAAGGGCGCAAGTTGGTCACCAGGATCATCTCCACTAGAATAGGTCAAATATTCATACGGAAACAACTCTTGAGGAGGGACCTCGATTTCCAAATCATTTGCCCTGGTATTGTACGCCAATACATGGCATTCTCCCTTTTTGTTTGTCACAATTGCCTCACCCACATACAGTCCTTCCTCCAAGTTCAGTAAGGGTAGGTAACCCTCCACTAACTGGGTCTCTCGCACAGGGATGGAAACGGGTTGTACTGATCTAGATTTAATTGTGATGATCCTAGGGATGGTTTTAACTTCATGTTTTTGGTCTTCCCTAGCACTCATTGACTCCGGGTCAACGAAAGGTATGGGATCTATCGGCCGAGATTGAGTAATAAGAGCATTATGGTGAAAGGAGATGTTTGTTCGTTCTTGTCTCAAGAAGGGTCGCCCTAAAATCCCATCCACGGATATAGGGAAATTAGGTCTAACCACGTGGAACGTAAATACTTTGTTTAAGAGCGTTAGTTCAATTGTCCCTAAAGTATATACTCTAGTCATTGCTACTCCTGTTATTACCGACACATCTCTTTCTCGTATAAAGTTTGTATCCTTGAGTGCCGAGATCTTAACTAAGTTCACATCTGCTCCCGTGTCTACCAGAAGGTGACCAAGATTCTGATGTAAATCCGGACTGTCCATTTTTACCACTGGAGATTCCTCAATTTTATCACTTATTCGATAGATAGCTATTTTTCCCGAAATCTGATCGTGGTCTGACGCTCCTGTTCGGGTAGGCTCGCCGGGGCGTCGTCCCGTCGAGTACCTTCTGAGTTTAAAGATTCATCCCGGTTCAGTGGGCGAGGTGATGGTGACCTCGAAGTTTGTCTATACGTTGAGGGTGAGGTCGAGTAGCCATGATTATTCCTTGGGTTATAGCTGGGGTTATAATTGGGCTGCTGATTACTGAGTTGTTGGGGTTTATTTGTATATTGCTGGTTACCGTAGTTCATTGATTGATTCGAATAGTGTTGAGAATGTTGTGATCGAGAGTAGCTAGACTGATTTCCGTTTTCGGGCTCGGATCTTTTCAAAATTCCTGTGTGGGGTGTCTCATACTCTCGTTTATCACGAGGGTATCGAGGGCTCAAGGCTCGCCCCCGATCTGGGTATTGTCGGCTATTTTGAGGTTCGTTATAATATTTCTCTGAAGTTGATGGATCATTATAAGCTCTCAATTGTTCGTCCGGATAATACCGGTGTGGACTAGGATTATAGGAACGCCCTAAACTTGAGGAATATTGATGGTTATCCCTATAAGGGTCGTATAGTCGTATCTCCTCGGCTGGATGATGGTTGGTCCGTGGGTCCGGACGATTTTCATAGATTGCCCTCCTCGATTGATGTGAAATCCGGAAAGAATTATGGGGTCCTCCGGATGAGTGTCTTCTTTCATCCGCGTGTTTCGCATAGCGAAATGCCTCTTCTAACGTAGCGGGATCTTTAGCATCTACTGAAGAAGATAGATCATCCGGTAATCCTCTTATAAATGATTTTATCGCGGCCTGATGTGTCGGCACTAGAGTAGCTGTCGCTATTTGGTGGCCGTGAGCTGATTCTAAGGCTGCTTTTGCGCCTCCGATATAAGAGTATAATCGGTCGTAATATTCATTCACGGATTCGTTCCTTTTCATCACTAGGTGGTAAATCTCATTAAAATAATATTCAAAGGGTTTTCCTGGTGCAAACCGTTCCTTTAGCAAGTCAATCAAGTCAGTGATTTTGCAAAACTGTTTGTTACGTGTGCACTCCCGAGCGGGGCCAGTGAGCTTGCCTAATGTGGACGTAATTAGGGAGGACTCGCACGACACAGGTACATAAGTGGCTGCATTCACGATATCCTGAATGAAATCGCGTACCGGAATATTTCTGCCGTCGTAGGCAGGAATGTGACTGGCTGCCTGCTGGATAGATAGGGTGTCGGCGATAGATTGTGCCACTCGGATTGCCACGTTGTCCGCATTTGGAGCCTGATCGGGTTCTCTTCTGTTGGCTCGAGTATTAGGTTGAAAACCGATATCCGCTCGCGAACTATACATTTCTGCTACCGAGGACGCGTTAAGATCCGGTGGGATGCCCGCTCTCTGATTTTGATTTCCATTTACAGGACCGTTAGTCTCGCCGTTTTGCTGTTCCGAATTCCGGTCATTCAGACCAGAGTCATTTTCTCCGTTACCCATTTTGTCAAGGGTTCTTTCCCCTTTTTTTTTCTTGCCCGAATATTTCACCTACTTGGGTTATTATTGTAGTAAGAATCCGTATACTAGTGCTAGGTGTTCTATCACGAATAGCCCTACAATTCCTCTAGCATGAACGAATCCGAGGGGGGTTGTGTTCGACACCACTAAGAAAGGAAATTCCACTTCATGGATTTCTATATTTATCGTTCCTATAGTACGGAAAACTAGGTTGCCTACAGTGAATTCGTATTCGGTAGTTGCTGCAAAGGGGACGCTTAAACTATTTTCTTCGACGAAATTGGTAGGAATTCGGCTTTCGAAGACAAATTCTACCATCCCTTCCAAGAATCTGTCTGAAGGAACATCCACTGCGTTGGGTATTTCGTTGGGTGAGAAATCGCTAGGTCCAGATACAAAAGGTGGCATCCTGTGTTCCCTTACTCTTGGCTAAACCTTCTAAATACGTTCTATACTTGTTGTTCGGTCATTTTCGCCAACCCTATCAAAATGTTTTAGCAATTCATTTGTAAGGTGTACTTATGAATGCCGCCTAATCAATTTTACTAATCCTCCTTTAAAGTTAATAAGTGGATCGGTATTTCTCAATCGAGAAATCTATTAACACATCAAAATGTTCAATATCCCAATTTCCAATTTCTCAACTTCGATTCTGACTCTGGGTCTACATTGAAAATTTAGTTTACTACCTTTGCATTAATTTTGAAGAGGAACTTCAAAAGGGCATGTCCTTGTGTTAGGGCGTAAGGAATAAAAGGAAACTCGAACGCTGCATATCCTGCTCAAGGTAGCGCGGGGGAGTTGCGAGAGATTTTTGATTGTCCGTAAGGATGTTCAAGAATCTCGCTTTCCTTTTTGTTTTTTGTATGAAAGAAAATCGAATTCTCAAACGCAGCGCGAATAATCCCTCGCTTATAGCGTTCAGGCTTGAGACAGCGCGGATGAGACACCGGAATTTGATAATAAAAAAAATCAAATTCTTGTGGCTTCGATTTTTATTCAAAGAGGATTTTGAATTATTTGAAATGAAATTTCTTCAATCCCGTCAGCTGAGCAAGCGATTGGGTGAGATGCCAAAATCAATCAAGGACTTTTTAATTGAAATCGGCTTAATTTTTCATTTTCAAATACAGGATGAATAGAGGAGATAAAATTATCACACCCCTTTCTGTTTCCCTTCAAAGATCAATACCTTCTAAACTTCTTATCACGTAATGCACTTTCTACCCTACTAATCATGGAGTCAAAAAGGGCTGAAAACTCGGAGTCGTTTTGCAATTCTATCATTTCTAATTCGGGATCCAAAGGCGAGGGAACTACAAAAACCCCTGGCGCAATTTCTGGTTTACTCAAGACCAAAGGCAATGGTTCCTCTGATTTTTCATAACCGGATTTTTCTTCGCAATTATTTTGGTCCTTAGGTAGAAATTTCTTTTCATATTTTTCCCGAAATTGTTTCCCAGCGCGATTTTTATGTTTACCTTTCTTAATTCCACTTTCCCGGAAGTTAGGCATTTTCCGCTATCTTCTCATTTCATATATTTTAATTTGATATTACTTTCTTTTAATTTCTTTTCAGACTTCCAGAACCCCGCCACGAGGGTGAAAGCCTTCAATTCAAAATTTTCCTGGTTCTCAATATATACAGTGTTTTAATAATTTATAGAAGGAACCCTCTGAATTGATTTCTCTCCCCGCCACGAGGGCACAAAAGAGTTAAACTAGAAAAACCCGCCTCGATGGCGCAGTTCTTCGCCACGAGGGCGCAAGTTTTTGACTCGTTTAAATTAAAACTCCGCCTCGAGGGCGAAAGCCTTCAATTCACAGAATTCACTCCATAAATCATTTCCCTAAACTCTGATGTCATTTTAGGCTTTGTTGATAAAAATTTGTATACTGCAATTTATAAATTGTTTTTAAATCACTGAAATTAAACTGACTCTATCAATTTCTTCATTCCCTCTAAGAATTCCTCAAAAGTTTGTTCCGGATTTTCTTTAGGCAAAGAGGTTGGAACCTGAATTTCACTGCTTATTGGTACCACTATGATTTCTCGCACTGAATTCGCATGTGCGCGAGCGATAGCGCGTTCGTACCTTGCCCTAACCTTTTTACCCCCACGATGCTTAGATCTACGGGTCTTTTGTTGACCAGGCATTAGTAAACACGATTTATAGCATTTATGTAATGTTTTATGATAGCGTGATGTTCATTAAGTTTTAAAAAAAGTGAATTTTAAAAACCTTCAATTATTTCAAGTTCGCTTTCGGCCTATTGCGTAATTGCAAGGCCCGTTGTCAAACTTGAAATTACTCTAGTTTTTAAAATGTCCTATTATTAACCCTTCTAGATGAACTCTTCTCCGCTAGTGTAATTGACAAAGTTGTGTAGCTAGGAAACTGAAATTTGTTTTAACCGTTGAAATAGTTCTTTCTAATAAATTTTAGAAAGAACTAAAATTGAAGCTGAAAGCGGCCCATTTAAGGCCTGGATTCAACCTCAAATTTTCCTTGTGTAAAAACAATTCAAATTTCCGGCATTGTACAACAAAGGAAATAAAAATATTAGCAACAATTAGTGAAAAGAAATCCCACCGCTGCCACCAATTATTTGTTACGTTCGGGAAAGTTATTAATTGAATATTGATTCATTCAATTCATAATCTTTACCAACGCCTGAAATAATAATACC
>JAWWEA010000063.1:1614130-1625654 GCA_035222095.1 Andricus quercuspetiolicola | reverse complement strand
AAAAAAAAAAAAAAAAAAAAAAAAAAAAAAAAAAAAAAAAAAAAAAAAAAAAAAAAAAAAAAAAAATTGCTAGTATGTCGTTAGACCCACCAACAAGCACCCGTCACCTCGACCGCGGTAGAAAAGTTCGGAAACGCCAGAAAGAAATGCACCTGCGGGCGGCTGCCGAGAAGTTCTTGGTTACTAAAATCCTTGTTCATGAACTCAAAAATGTAGTTCTTCCTTCCGGCGAGGCTGTAAACATCCCTGTAAATTTTCGATTTATAGATCCCCCTCTCCCTAGAAAGGAGGATATATTCAATGAAATTAAAAGTCCAGAAGAATTTCAATCACTATTCAACAATTTACTGGACGATGCTTCGCGGACCGTCGATCAAACGGCTCATTTAACAGCTAGCACTTCCATAGAAACGGAACAACCCATAGAAGTAATCACCATTGAGTCCGATGACGATATTACTATGGAGGGTAGAACGCCCTCGGAGATCGAGGACGAAATCTTTGAGGAAATCTCGGGGTTGGATTTGACGTGACGTTGCAAACTCGAATGCCTAGTTTAGGCCCTACCCTTTTGAGTAGGATCTAAACTAGGACCATGATAATCATGGAGTTGGCAACAGAACAAAAACGCTAACGGCTACCCCCTCCAAATTTTCGTTATCCCCCCCCTTTTTTTTGTTTATATGTGGAATATTCATAATGACATCGAGGGCCTGGTGGTAGTTCAGTCACTATACAGCGGATTGTTGAACGATACACATCGGAGCATCGTTTAAGCAGTTATATACTTCATATCCTGATTATATTTAGAGTCAAGCGTTTTTCCTTTTGAGCAATAATAGATTATTGAATTGAATAGATAATAGTTATTTCTTTTTCTTGTTATTTGCAAAATTAGAATTTGCTTGATCAATGATCTGATGAATGATTGTGAATAATACACTGTGAGAGAGATAGAGACCGGGAGTGACACGTTAAACAAGCCTTAATAGGCCGTTAATACCATCAATAATGTAAGGATCCAGCTCCTCTCTTGGTTTGACTGACCAAAGGCTTGACGAATACGTCTAACGGTATTGTACTTGTAAATAGTTTCAACGATAATTATAGGTGATTCAAGGTATGTGACTTTAACATTATTATATTTCCATTGAATGATGAAAATAGATAATGCCTTGTTCGGGATTACTCAAAAATTGAAGCGAACTCATATCTTTTCGGTAACCCATATTCCGGGGCGGTGAATCCACCTTTAATGAATTCATACAACCCTTGTTCATTTAGTCGATAGATCTGATTGCGATGAAATAGATAAAAATCTAATCCGGTTTCAGCCCGAATCTGATTGTCTTTCATTGTGAGCACCTTTGTGCTGCATACTCGGCTTTTGTAAACGAACACAGTAGATGATTAAAATTTTCTTTAAAACAAAATTTTTCAAAAATTAGCGATATGCCGGATGATGTAGTAGAAGATAAATCAAGGAATAAAACTCAAGATCTATCCGAGAAGCAACAATCGATCTTAGGAGTATCTCCTAACATTCAGGCCCCTCCAAATCAAACAACACCCATAATGGATATGAGTGCTGCAATGGCTACGGCCCTTGAGGGCATGACCCTTCAGCAAAGTACATTTCATATTCCCACGTTCGATGGTAGAACACCCGTATTAAAAGAATTTTTACAGGATGTCGCGAATGGGGCAGTATACGTTACAGAATCAACAGAGCCATCATTTATAAAAATCGTTCTCAGTAAATTAAAGGGAATCGCGCGCGAAAGTGTTCGCGACAAAGAATTTAGAACGTTACAAGATCTGGTTACCCATTTAAAGAAACGTTTTGCTCCTACTAAGAAGTACCAATGGTACTTTGATGCAATTGTAAATTTGCGCATGAAGCAGACTGAGAGTGTCAGTGATTATTATGATAGAACCTTGGGGCTTCTTAGTGGAGCAAAGCATTCCTTGGAAGAAAAATATACTGAATCACGTGATACGACGGCTACCATGATGAAGCCCGTCACGGACTGCGCTCTTGATGCTTTTATCCGTGGATTACCGGACGAAATGTCAACATTTGTCGATACAAGAAACCCTCGGGATATTAATGAAGCTTATGAACATGCTCTTCATGTGGAGGAACGACAGAAATACGCTGAAAAGGCTAGGGTGGCTTCGGCCTCGACCTATCATGTTACAAGACAGGATCGAACTCCCGAAAGGGGCAGATCACCTAGCCCGTATTCTAAGCAGCTGGAAAGCGTTGATAAGTCAAAAAATCCAGAGAAAGTAACAATGGGAACCCAGTCGCCCAACGTGCCGTACTTTCCTCCGTTTTACCCACCTTTTTCTAATCAGCCTCCCCTGTACCCTCATCCATATCCACCACAGTTTCAGTATCCTTCAATGTATCCTCTAAATTTTGGGTATCCTTTTTCCGTACAGTATCCCACAGCAATGAATAACACAACCAATAATGCTTCTTGGCCTCCACCCGGTCCACATCATGGGTCGAGACCGATGTCACCTAAGCCTGCACCTTTAAACTACTCTCAGGCTCGTTCTCAGGACGCCTCAACGAGTCCAACATTGAAAGAGCGTCCCAAAACCGTAAAATTTTTGGAGAACCAAAACGAGTTTACAGAACCGGATACCAAAGGGAAGACTCTCCCGTCATCCAACTAACCGCGTGTGAGTTTCGTGAAGGAAGGGCTTTTTTGTTGGTAGATCCGGGGTCAGATGTAAATTTGATTAAGCTTCAGGCATTGCAGGGTCATCTAACAGTGAGTGACGAATCGATTCAGATCGCAGGTATAACTGAAGAATTAGTCAGCACTCATGGAACAATATTAATTAAACTACTGGACGACTCCGTGGAATTTCATGTTGTGCCCAACGATTTTCCCCTCTCGGCCGACGGAATAATCGGCCGCGCATACCTTCGTCAGGAACAAGCGCAGTTGTCATTTAGACACAACACCCTGGTAATTATATCAAGGCCTATTACCCCGATACCTTTTGTTGACAAGGAATCGCAATTAGCACGAAAGAAGTTACGAAAGGAAATTAAGCCATTTTCTCGGGTTTTAAAACTAAAAGCACGTGTAAAACAACTAGTACCTATCGACGTGGTGAATCAGGACTTATCAGAGGGATATCTCCCCCGCGTAAAAACACCGGAAGGAATTTTCATAGGGGAAGGAATAGTGAAAAACAACGATGGTATATGTTACTCATACGCCTACAACACTACTGAAAGCGATATGAACGTCGATATTCAACCACAGGAGATCATCCCCTTTGAATACTGCGAATTCCCAGGAGCAAGTTCCGAGGAATCGGAATCCGAAGATAATTTGCAGAATGAAAAAGGGAATGATCCTGTGGATCGAACAGAAAAAGTAATTAGTAGCTTACACGTAGCTCATTTAAATGAACTTGAAAAGAACTTAGTTTTTGCTTGGGCTAGGGACTTCCCGGACATATTCCATCTCAATGGGGAAATGCTTAGCGTAACTCATAAGGTTCAGCATAGAATTCCGACGATTGATGATATTGTCATCTCGAAAAAGCAATACCGTCAGGCGCCGGAAGCACAAGAACAAATGGCTATACAGATTAATAAACAACTTAAAAGTGGAATACTTGTCCCATCAAAATCACCATATAGTTCACCCGTGATGATTATTCCGAAAAAGCTTGACGCTTCCGGAGAACGAAAGTATCGTGTGGTAATCGACTATAGGGCTTTAAATGAGAAAGTGGTAGGCGATGCATATCCGTTACCCAACATTACGGATATACTAGACAGGCTGGGCAAAGCCCAATACTTCTCTGTATTTGACCTTGCAAGTGGTTATCATCAGGTTGAAACTCATCCTGATGATAGAGCCAAAACAGCATTTTCAACTCCAAGGGGTCATTTTGAGTATAAACGGATGCCTATGGGTATAAAGAATGCCCCCGCTACATTCCAGCGATTAATGGACACGGTCCTCAAAGGAATGCTAGGAACGGAGGCTTTTGTTTACTTAGACGACATCGTTATATATTCCGAAACCCTGGAAGAGCATGATAAAAAGGCCAGAAGACTCTTCAAGCGATTACGAGAAGCCAATTTAAAACTACAACCGGATAAATGTGATTTTCTGTATCCTGAAGTAGCCTATTTGGGACACATCATTGGACGCGATGGGGTGAAACCAAATCCGGCTAAAATATCAGCAATTAAGGAGTTTCCGCGGCCTAAAACTGTACGCAATGTTCGTCAGTTCTTGGGATTGTCCGGATACTACCGACGATTTATAGAAAATTACGCAAAACTAGCCAAACCGATGGCTGATCTGTTAAAAAAGGAGTCAAAATTCGTTTGGGGACCAGAACAGGAAGAAAGCTTTGTTAAACTACGTAACGCTTTATGTCATGAACCTATTTTGAAATATCCGGATTTTTCCAAAACCTTTAAACTAACTACGGATGCATCTGAGTATGCAGTAGGAGCTGTGCTCACACAGGAAACGGACAATATGGATATGCCCATTTCCTACTATTCAAAAATAATGACAAATATAGAACAGCGTTATGACACAACAGAAAAAGAATGCCTTGCCGTACAGTATGCAGTTAATAATTTCCGACCTTATCTCTATGGCAGAAAATTTATTCTGGCCTGCGATCACGAGCCGGTCCACTGGATTACCTACGCAGATAACCCTGGACCGCGACTCATTCGCTGGAGATATAGGCTTAAGGATTATCAATTCATATTCGAATATAAAAAAGGAAAATTAAATCGTGGAGTAGAAGCCCTGTCCGGAAATCCCGTAGGATTAACAAAACATAACCCTCTCGACATTCAAAATGAGAATGAACATCCAGACACCGAGGCTTCCGAACAGCCCAATATTCCATCCACTAAAAACAACGAAGAAAACAAGCTGAATCAAGAGTCACACTCTGTTTTAACTATACATCGTGCGCTGCCACTTAAATCGAAACCAACCGACTCGAGCGGTCCAAACAGAGATAGACCGTTAACTCGATCTCAAGCCTCACAATTATTACAGCCGTCAACAAGTTCAAGAACAGAGTCCATAAGTCAAAAGCAAACACCTTCTGCGAAAGGAACCACCTCGCATAAAACCAAAGAAAAACTTTCTGTACAAAAGGCCGCCCTAAAACCATTGACAACCGTGCTAGCTTCACAAGAACAACCTGTGACTCAAGCCGCAAGGGTTAGGGGCCAAAGGAAGAGATTACCTGGAATTTCCACCACTGATGATTTGGACGAACCATACCGGCCTCCTGCGCATTACAAGGAGCCTATTTTTGACAAAAGCTCTATAGCAACTAGAATAAAACAACGGTCACGTAACAGAGACGGGCTTAGAATACCTACTCACACTCGAGAAAATTCGTCATCCGAGGATGCTTCATCCGAGGATAGCGAGGACTCCGGTGCACCCGTTTATAAAAGGGACTATAGTGTATTGCCCAGTCTGAAACCTACTCTTGTAACTCCTTCAAAAGAAGTTACTGCTAAAAGTGCGCCACCGTATTTACCTAATCCTTGGTTCCCGGCTCAATGTAGCCAGCCAATCGACGTTTATATAGATGGAGCCTGTACTTACAATCATAAAGGAGAACCAGAAGGAGGCATAGGAGTGTGGTTTGGCCCTGATCATCCCTGGAATATCTCGAAACCTGCTCAAGGGAGGCAAACTAACAACTCTGCCGAAATACAGGCTGCGACAGCTGCAGCTAAGAAAGCCGTTGAAAATGGCATAACTAAATTGACGATATTTACAGATTCTAAGTTCCTCATTGATAGTTATACTAAATGGATACCTACTTGGGAAGCCAATGGGTGGAAGACCTCCGATGGGAAACCAGTAGTCAATAAAACAGAATTTGAAGAACTACGAAAAGCTTTAACCCCCATGGTAATAACATGGAGTCATGTCCCTGGACATCAGGGAGTTGAAGGAAACGAAGCTGCAGACCAACTCGCTAGAGCTGGAATTTCAAAAGGTAAACTAACTGATTCGGTTTGCCCAGAGGACGGTACTTTTCACAAGGATCCCTCTGAGGAACCTGAAACGCATCCTGAAGGCGTAGTTGATCTCAGTCCGAACTGCACCAGTAGCGAGGACAGTGATAGCTCTGATGAAGAAAACAGCGTGTCGATCGTTTCCGGTCACTCAGCAGAGAGGGTAGACGCACATTGTCTGAAAAAGGCAATCCAAAAATCTGTAGCCGAATTTGATAAATCAATCACAGAACACCAATCCTATTTTTGGGATCATGAAGGTTTGAATCAATCAAATCTCGATGAACCCGTCAAATTAAATATTACTGCAGTTTCTGAGGGAGAAGAAGACGAGGATTTGCTACTTTATCTAAAGAATATGGATCCTTGTGTGGGAATGGATGACCCCTTGCCGAATCAAGTTAATAAATTTTTAGAGTCATTCCAACAACATTTAAATCAAAAAAATATCGAGAAGTCAGTTTCTGTAAACGAACAACGACCTGAACATCTACCAATAGAAGGAGAACGTCGAAAGAATACTGTACGCTTCAAAGAAACGCCAGAAGTTATGGATTCGCCCATACTCGGTCAGCAGCCCGCGCGACGCTCCTTGTTTCAAACACCAACAATATTACCCACACCTTCCGCACGATCGACCCCAGCTCCCCTAAAAAATCAAAAAGCTACCTTGTTAGCCGACGGAGATAATGATTCTACAAAAAATCCGATTCCTCTTCGGATGACGCAGGAGTCTTCTCTATCATCATCTGTGCCTCGCGAGGATCAGAAAATTCAGGAAGGGTTACTGGCCCGATCACCCATTAATGTGGAGATGCCATATCTCGATCCCGTCTCCCCTACTTCAGAAGAAGAAGTATATAAAGTATTACAAAACAATAACACATCAAAAGAAAAAGAATCAAAAATTACATCCCCCTCTATCCTTCACGCATGGACTGAACCATTAACTTACCGCCGCGATAACTATGCACACTTTATTTCGGAAGACTGTGAGCCCGTTAATGCCATTTTTAAATTACTAATTGCAACAGATTACGTTAATCCTCAAGACTTATGGGGAAAACGACCAAAAAAGGGTCAAATTTTAGTCACCTCTTCAGGGAAATACAGTGTGTATTCAATAGTTGTCAAACAGAAGCATTTCGATGACACTGACTGGGAAGAAGTCCAATCGGGATTATTGAATCTAAAAAAAACACTAGAACGCGACCAGCGCGGAACGTGTCGGATTGCTAACTCAGGCGATCTGTTGGGTGCATTGCCACAGAATAGGCTGGCGGATTTGCTGTCGGACATATTCCAAGGTAGTCCACCTGTTATAACAATATGTCATGGAAAATTACAGGTTCCCCCAGTGGAGAATCGTCTTCAAATTATATCGGAAAATCATGATAATATACTTGGGGGACATAAAGGTGTAACAAAAACATACCGACGGATACGCGAAAGATATACGTGGCCAAATTTACGAAATGATGTACACGATTATATCAGAAACTGTAAAAGCTGCCTAGAGAACAAACTGGTACGGGCGCGCACTCGCGAACCTATGGTGATAACCGACACTCCATTGGGAGTGTTCGATAAGGTTTCCCTAGACACTGTGGGCAAGTTGTCGACCACCCCCAGTGGTAATCGGCACATACTCACCATGCAAGATAACTTTTCAAAGTTATGCATTGCAGTGCCCATACCAGACTTAAAAACTACAACAGTTGCTCATGCTGTCGCACAACACCTATTTGCTCAGTACGGGGCTCCTCGTTGTATCCTTACGGATCGAGGAGGAAGCTTCATAAGCAAACTTATGCGAAAACTAGGAAAGATATTCGGGGTTAAGCAATTAACCACTTCGGGATATCGGCCCCAGACTAACGGGTCACTCGAGCGTAGCCACATCGTACTCACCGATTACATAAAATACTATGCAGAGGGATTTGATGATTGGGATCGATTGTTGCCCTTTGCGATGTTTGCTTATAACACGTCCGTTCATGAATCCACTAATTTTACACCGTTTGAATTAGTTTACGGGCGAACAGCACGAATACCTAGCTCATTCCCATCTGTAGATAAATTAGAAACATACGGTTCTTATCTTCGGGATTTGATCGTTCGACTAAATGAAATTCAAAAGATTGCCGCAAAGAATGTGATTCAGGCTAAAGAACGTTCAAAATTGCGTTATGATAAAACAGCACGGCCTTTGAATGCCGCTATTGGTGATAGAGTAATTGTCTTCAAGGATGTCCGCAAGAATAAATTTGATAAACGGGCTGTTGGGACCTACACCATAGTGGGCTTCACGGAAAATCATAATGTGATCCTTGAAGCCGACGATGGTACGAGATTCACGAAACATGCCGATAAGCTTTTAGTCACACACTGCTGATTCAATTATTGTCTATTGTAACTGTATTATTATTGATAATTAGTACTAAGCAAAATTAGCATACATCAAATCATTCACAATACTTATAAGAAATAAATTCCCTTAAGGTATTTCTATTTCATTACACCTAGCCATTATTAGATAGTACTTGACTCCTTCATGTATCTGCGTGTGATTCCTTTGAGACGTCGACAAGCCTTTGATCAATTACAATTAAAAATATCGTAATCGTCTGCCGATTGCGCATTTGACACTCTAATTAATGAACGAATCGCTCATTGTTCAGATCCGTTCACTGCCTTCGACAATTTCACGGAATTAAAGACAGAAATGTATTTTCTACCCCATCTCCTGACTCTGTTGTCCTTCTTCTGCGTCCTTTCGATCATCTACGCCACTGCGGAGGACTTCTACAAGAATCTTCGGTTCCAAACAAGCACTGGAATATTCTACGAGCATTCAGGACCAGTGCGTCGGGTAGTTAGTCATTGGAGGATCAATACCTTTCTGCATGTAGATAAACTTCATGAGTCGCTCACAGAATGGCAGACAAGGCTACGTATTTTGGCAAAATACTGCAGACCGAGGCACGAAATTGACTGTAGCAATATCATGGCGGATTACAACATACAACCCAAATTGGATGCTGCAGAAGGACTTCGAAGAGACATCGATCAGGAATTTAGCGAACTGTCGTATCATACAAGTAAAAACCTACCGGACCATTTACCTTCAGGCATGAGAAAACGAAGAACAACCCCCATGCTTGGATTCTTAGGAGGGATCATTGGACCTGTGGCGGGATTGCTAACATACGACGATGGACAAGAAATGGATTTAAAAATCAATGAGCTTGATCAGGCACAAGCTAACCTATCCCATCTGATAAGTAAGCAAACACACATAATCCGATCACAACTAGAAAATATACACGAGGTTGCTAGAGAACACGAAAAACAACAGGAACAGTTTCGTAACCAGTTATTTCGAATCATTCAAAAGGTCAATGAAGACCGACAAGAGATCCACGATATCAGTTTCACATCTGCATTAACCAGAGTATTGCATGCCTTGGAAGCTGGGATAGATGAGTACATTCGTTCTGCAAATCGAATTATGAATGTCATCCACGCCGCAAGGAGGGGAGAACTTCATCCTTCACTCTTGACGACGGAACAAATTCAACCCATATTTCGAGACATTCAGGATCACGTACCTAAGGTAAATTTTCCAGTTCCTGGACCACGGGTGGATATAGAAAAATTAGCCCAAACTGCTACGGTAACCATAATTTGCAGAAACGGAACACTACAAGTTCTACTAGATATTCCACTATTAGAGCACGCAGAATATACTATGTACGAGATGCACCCACTGCCTGTACAACAACCTATTCTGGGAAACGGGTCTGGACGAGCATATATAAGGTCAGAATTTGCATACATCGCAATAGAAGACTCGCAGCGAACCTACATGTTAATGACCCGTGTCGAACAGGTCCAATGTAAACAAATAAAAGACTACATCCTTTGTCCAGGCGTATTCCCTATTTACGAGGTTTCACACTATAAAACTTGTGAATCACAACTTCTACTGGAGCCAACAATAGCATCATTCAAGTCATGTGATATTAAAATCTCTTACGAAAGCCAACCCTACTGGAAAGCCTTACCATCATTAAGCGGTTGGATCTACTCTTTGTCAAACGAGCTAGCAGCAGATTTAAATTGTGTCGACCAGTCCGTTCATCATCTTCGACTTCATGGACTGGGTCTAATTCAAATTGCACCTGGCTGTCACTTAAAAACAACACAAGTAACTCTACCAGGCTTGCAACCTATGAAGGAATCAGTAGTAGCAATTTATGAACCTCACCTTCACTTAAACCTATCTCAACTATCTACTAAATTACAAGAAGCTCAGCAACTTAAATTGCCAATGAAGATATCCAAGGAACCTGTGAAGGAATACCATAATGAACAGCTATACAAGGAAGGCGAAAAAGCGCTAGAACAAGTAGAGCAACAATTGTATGATCTCAGTTTGCAAAGGCAGGATGAGACAGCGCAGCATCTACTAATACAGGGATCTTATGCAGGATTAGGCTTACTTGCAATGCTAATATTCGGTTACCTCGGCCGTACTAAATTGCTATTGCTACTGATTAGTTGTTGGACCTGCTTCAATCGCAAGTCAAAGAACCAGAGAGTCGATAAGGAGAAGATAAAAGTCACATCGAGTGTTAGTCCAGCCCAAGAGAGAATAGACTGTTCAGAGCTTTCGTTAAACCTGGAGGAATTCAACAGCCGCGATGAGAGGAAACCAGTCCCTTCACCTAAAGGAACATTTAAGTACCAACCACATTCCACCTCAACCGATACCATTGAGGCTTCGGCCAAGAAGGAAGTTACCCCGTCACCAAGGATCATCATGCCAAAACAAACATTACAGCCAGCATAAAATCTGACTTAAACCCCCACTGTTCTGATGCTCTATGAATCATCAGTGTCAACAACATATCAACATCCGCCTGCTGAAACAGATTCAATGGAAAGTGTAGTGTCGTGACAAATGGTGTAAACATGGGAATGCAGTCCCTAAAAAGTGTTGGAATGGATGAATGGATGGATGTTATAAATTAACATAATATAAGACATAATAATATAAGATAATAATATAAGATAATAATATAAGATAATAAAAAAAAAACATTAAATAACTGTCATGTGGACAGATGTAATAGAGCTAGGCGAAAAATGTTTGCTATAAGCTCGATTGGGGAATGATACGTTTAAAAAAGATTTAGTTTCATTGCTCGTCGCTATACGATTAACTTACCTAATATAGTAGCTTTTGGGCGTACGTCATGTAAATTATAGCGATGTTTCTTTAATAAGGCAACTCAAGGATTATAAAAATTAACTATAAGGCCTGGGAGGAGAGAAGATCTCGGACACTGGTAAATAATCAGGGACGATCATTTTTACTCCAGGGCGGGTTTGTTACGGCATACCCTATGAGAAGGAGCAATCTAAATTCTAATTATTGATCGCTAGTTCTCATGGTCTTAGCGTTAT
>JAWWEA010000063.1:1205479-1222722 GCA_035222095.1 Andricus quercuspetiolicola | reverse complement strand
TGACCAGTAATCGACAAAACCTAACATCATTAATTAATTAATAATTACCCTGGTCAACACAATAACATCATTTCTCTCTTTAGCTACCTTCACGTCCATGCATTTTCTCATACAAGCTCCTGTGTTTCTATGGCTTCTTATGTCTTTTCGAATTACGGTCTCATTCACACATTCTAACCTTCTTTCCTCGGTCTGCCTCTCGGTACGTGGCCATTTACTTTACTTTGATATACTTGTTTCGTCAGTCTATATGATTTATCGAAATTATCAACAATTTAATAACAAAGAACAATTGTTTTTTGAAGAGCACAAATTCTTTTTTACAGCCGAAACAACATATTTCGAAAGAAAATATATAATTTTGGTTAACTTTGTATTGAAAGAAATTTCTTAAATTAAGAACAATTTAGCTATAAAATAATTATTCCTAGAAGATAATAAAAAAATTTCTATAACAAAGTTTTTTAGACATCAAATTATTTTTCACCATAAGTTTATTTGAAAATTATTTTTTATTTTTCAAAAGCTATTTATTTAACTTAAAAAATGAATAAATTTTTTTTATAGTTTTATATGATTTAATTGAATAGCTTTTTGAAAATAAAAAGTATCTAAATACACTTATGTTGAAAAATCATTTTTTTCTACGTTAAGAAAAATATGTTTTGTCCCATGCAATTGGTATTATTGCTTGTCCCTCGGCGTTCAGACATCTTGACAGCTGATGTCGCAACATGAAATACCTTATTGGTTCTGCAATTAAATTTTTTTTTTTATTTCTAATTACAAAAATTGTATTATTCGTTTATTTATACTTTTTTATAACGAAAACAAAATTAGTTCTTCTAAAACTTTTATTTTCATTAATTTTCTGCAAAGCTTTTTTCGGAAGCATTCAATTTCTTATCACCAGCCCTGGCAAAACAAAAGTGCGGCCACGTTGACGGATGTTACGTCGATGGAAAAAAACACAAAACGTGTTCCCAAAGTTCTAAAGTAAAATGAATTGACAAATCCTTTGGCAAATCATTTTCAGTTGCTCTGATCCAAATTTTTATCTTTCATTCAGTAAATTTTGTTGAGAAATATAAAAGTTATTGTGAATTACGTCGATGGATACTAATAAAAATACGTAAGGTTTTCTTGGACTTTTTTTTTTTATTTGAGAAGAAAGTTCTTAATGTTTACACTCAAAACTTAGAGGATGTGTAGTGAGATATTTTTTCTTCAATCCCAAGCCCAAGCAGGACCCAAAAAGGTATTCCTAGTTGTCAAACGACGGCTGTTTATGTATCGATGTAACTTCAAAAATATTTCCGAAAATACTCATATTTGCGTGCATATGTAGTGTATATTGCATTAAAATTAAAATATTAACGATAAAAATTGCACTTTTTGGGTCTAACTTTAAAATAGTTAAGCATAAATTTGAGAGTAGTTCATTATTTATTTCCAACGTGACTCCAAAATTCGCCTCAGGCATGTGCGGACATCTGTTAGAGCGATTTTCCGGGTACATAATATTTTTTTACTCCGGCTTACCATAATATAAGCCAATTTTTACTATGGAACTTGTTATGAGGTACTAAAGTGATGATCTTTGCCAAGTTTTACAATAATACAACTAGTAGTTTTAATAATATAATCCATGGAAACCAAAGTGCCCTGCCTGTAGAGAATTACCCATATGCTTTTTATGCATGAAGGCTACGATATTTATGACGCTTATGTATAACAACGATCAGATAAAATGATTAAGAATTGAATAAATGCTATTTTCGATTAAATGTTGTTTAAATTAATGTACCTGAAGTTCACACCAGGCCACTGCTACTCCAGTTTGAGTATCGAGCCCTCTATATACAGTCTTAAAACTTCCGCGGCCAATCTCTTCTTCAAATTTCAGAAATCTTCCATCGGGGGATATACCTATGGCTTTTTCTTCGTCATCATCATCTTGTTCGACAGTCTGAACCTTTACTTTCATTAGCAAGTTTCTCACTTCATCCATGCCCATTGTTTTTTGTGCTAGCTTTTCATCTGCTTTAAAGTTTTCATCAAGAAGTGGTCCAATAAAACCTTCAACTGTTTCGTCCTGAATAGAAACATCTTTTTGACACTCTCCTTCTGAGTCAGATTTGACACTGATTTCTCTCATTTCTATTTGCGCACTTAAAGGAGGTACTTTGCCCATTTTACTCAAAGATTCATGAAGAGCTTGCGTTGCTACAATATCACTAATGCTAGTGCCGTTGTCATCTACATCATATATCGTCACGCCTACGTCCTCTTCTCTTTGACTTTCTAAGTCTTTGTTATCTAGTTCAATATCGTCTCCCATAATGTTAGAAGTTACAAATCGTGTACTTTTTATTCTTCCTGTATCAGACTTGACATTATTGATGCATTTATCAATGGGAAGTGAATCTGGTTCAACATCATGATCTTCAGGAAGAACCGCGCTGCTACTCGTACCATACGTTACCATGGATTCAGCTTGTATTTCCTGCATTGTCGAATTGACGGATGTTTTTCTAGGTGAGACTAATTTATTTATGTACACTCCCTTAAGACTTTTGTTCTCTTCGGGCAAAATTTTTTGGCTTTTGTCTTCATCCTTATACTTATAATCTAATCTATGCGCATTCTCACTACTATCAAAGTTCACGAGAGAGTATACGGATGTTTTCCGCTTACTTCGTAGAGTCATATTTTCGTCTATATTCTTCTCTATTTCATGAAGAGCTACAGAAACATTGTAATGGTCGTTTGTGTCTGCCGATATTGTCCTTATGGGATTTTCTGATAACAGCTCTTGACTTGTGTCATCGTTCTTAAGATTTGTCTCACTATCATCTGACAGCATATTTTTCTTTGGATATATTTCTTTTTCGTTAATTACTTTTGGACATTTTGTCTTTCACTGGGTGTGCAAATTGCACAATCTAAAAATATCATTAACTTATTCTTAATAAACTAAAGTGAATGAAAAAAAATGAAAAGGGTCCAGTTTGGCGATTTTATTTCAGGAGTTATGAGCATTTTGGAAGGTAGGCTCGAAATTTTATATTTTAGGTTTTCAATGCGGGATGATTTTTCAATCATTTCCCATTAATAGTAAATAATTATTTAGCTTCTACTATGTTTCTATTATGTGGAATTCGTTAATTTTCTACGATACTTTACCTGATGTTTTGCACAAATTTTCCATAGCAATGATTGCATCTTCAGCATCACTAAAGCTTTGCTGATCATATGCTTCATGATCAATGGTCCGGTTCTGAAAATAAGAAGGTTGGCCAAAAGCTTCTAGAGAACAAGATAATTTATTTTTTTGGAGAAGGTGAACTATATATACTTCTATTTAAATTTTACGTAGCTGACTCGGCATTATAGTCAACGTGACAGGAACGTACATTCTTTTCACAAACTTTTCTTGAAGAGCGGCTTGTACTTGTCGATATCTGCAAATGAAAGAGAAACATAGTACAACGCCTTTAAAATTATCAAAGTCTTATAAATGTACTTACGGAGTACTTGAGGAGTACGAATTCTACGATAAGAATCGATTAATCTTATAATTCAGAGTAGATTAGCGCTAATAAATAATTAATCGGTTATAAAAGAAAAACTCAATAAACCATTACGAGTTCTCAAAATAGGACGCAGCATATCTTCATACAACAGGCGTTGTTAAAGACTGGATAGGAAAGAGGACCGATTACTGTGTCGGAAATATACTGTTCACCAAAGCACAAAATTAAGAAGGAATAACTTGCAGATTCCTTCGATATCCCTGGCATTAAGATCATTTTAGGTAGCAAATATAGCCATAAACATCACCAACAGGGATCAAGTTTGACTATCCCAAAGGGGAGGGGACTACTAAACCTTTTAATAATGGACAGACTGAAAATTCATTACCTAGGTCGTTCAACAATGAACCTTCACCACGCAAAAATTAATCTTCAGAGGGTAGCGTTGTTAAACATTAGCTGCCAGGCTAAAAAAATAAAAATTTGTATTAAAAAAATTGCCGTTAGCCCTATGTTCAACGGCACTTTTATATATTTATTTTCCATTTTAGTTGAAATTTATAACATATCTGCAGGCCTTGAACATTCTCATCTAATATCGTACCTTAATTCGAAATATATTTAGTCAATCACATTTTCTTCTAGCAAAGCTAGATAGCGTAAGCTTTTTGACCAATTTTTACGTTATTATGTGTTTTGATGTTATGTTGTAGACTAGTGTAGTGTAATAGTTTTTATGATGACGAAAATTGAATATCAAATATCCTTGAAGGACCTAATAGTTATTTATGATGACACTTATCTAGTCAAGCTGTTACCAAATAAAATTGAAACGAAATACGTACATTAGAGTATAAGTGAAAATAATAGGGTTTAATATTTTACACTAAAATAATTAATTCTCACCGATGATGAGAATGTAAACAATATATTAAAGCAATGTAACCGGCAAAACGCTCACATTGAGTGGACGTATCGCCTCGAGGATGACTTGCTGGACTGATACGATGCCAACATTATCCCTAGTCGCAGAGTCTTTATGGCACAGATGCATACGCCGTGGTGCCAGTAACATCCAGAGCTCTACCACGTTTTGCAATAGTCTTTGTGAAATCAAGCTGCCTACTTCTCGCGAGCTGGATATGAACGCACAGCGCTTTCGCAACCACTGCATGAACAAGCCGCAGATGAAGAGGAGGAAGCGACATTAAGATCAATTGCGGATTGCAGGCACCTCTGGATCATCAATTGTTTAGTTTATGGTGCGGCGAGAAATTTAGCTGATTCAAATCGAAGGCTAAAATCGACGATTGATCAAAAGGCCAAAAGACGCCTGCATCAACTGAAAAATCGATGGGCAGGACAGAATGCGTCCCGTATTCAGTGTGCGATTGACTACATAACATCTGGTAGGCCATTTACGGAAAGGGTCCGGAAGTTCGCCCACGAACTGCGGATCTACCTTCAAACACTGAACAAGTCAAAGCTGCTAAAAATCAAGCAGCGCATTGTTGACAAAATACGGGTGTTATCTGACGCAATGAGAAGAATACAGAAGAGGGAGGGGTGGGCCCGGGAGAATCAACAGTTTCTCACTGACCCGTCGCGCCTCTTCAGCGATCTCCCTGTTTCTGTCAAAAATTAACAGAAGCCCGACGAGGTAGATACTTTTTGGAGAGAGGTTCACAAGATCCCAACACTGGAATTGGAGGAAGACAATGAGAGCATCATCCGCTTCGAGGAGTTTTACGACAGCGTCATGACATCTGCGAAGGAATGCCCATCAATCACTGCCGAAGAGGCGAAGAAAGCGATTAGGTGCATGAAGAACTTTTCCGCTGCAGGACCAGATGGTATCAAGAACTTCTGGCGAAAGAAGTTTACTTCTACACACCAATATCTGGCCCGCATCTTCACCTCATACTTCAAGTCGGAGACGCTCATTCCGCAGTGGCTGGGATTAGGACAAACTGTGCTTTTACCGAAGAAAGTCGATTTGTCTAACACAGAGCACTGCAGGCTATTATATTTGCAGCTATCCGGAACGACTTATCAACTGTCTGATGAAGGTTCATCAACACATAGTGAGATGCATACAGAGATTGATGCCCCTTTGGAAAACTAGATTCACTACCTCATCTGGAAATTATCGTGTGCGAACAAACAGCGTCACCTTCCAGAGGGTCGTCTTTTAGAATAACACCATGAGCCCTCCGCTTTTTTGCATTACACTTCTGCCACTATCTCTCGCACTACGCAATTCTCCTGGGTACCTCTGCGGCTACAAAAATCATCGAGAACATAAGGTTACTCATGTATTCTATATGAATGATCTGGCGATCTATGCTTCTAGTTCACATCAACTTCAGAGTGCTTTAGATATCGTCGAGGGAAACGCAGTAGGGTGCGTCGTTTTGACACTATTTTTTCGGAGCTCAATGTAATACCTGGCAAAATTGGCCCATCCACACGGGCATTAGATATAATTTTCTTTTCAAATCGGATGATATCTTTTGTGACAATTTTTGCTTTAAAATATAATTAGAATTATATAAAATTATACAATATAATTGTAATTATATATAATATATATTTATATATAGAATTATATAAATATAATTTTTGCTTTAAAGTTTCGAAATCTCGACTGAAACGCCAAAATTGTCATTACTTTTAGTTCGGTTAAAGCGGACATATTTTTGGGTTAGGAGTTGTCACTTGCAATAAAAACTAAAATTCAAGCCACAAAATGCTAGTTATACGCCCCTGGGAGACCAAGGATGACTCCTTTGCGGCCGAAAAAGAGGGCAAATTCAGTACAATTAAGCGGCTGTGCAGCTCCTCGCTCACCTGGCCAGCGATGCTTGACCAAGCGATCCAGGGACCACCACTTTGAGGTAGCTGCATCTAAGGCTTCTCCCCCAGCCCTACCCAAACAGCCAACTATATGTAGGAGCTTAACTAATCTTAATTGTCAGTGTCGGCAAAAATTGTCACAAATTCGGATTTTGATTGAAATTTTGGCACAGCTTGTCTACAAAGTAAAGTTGATCTTATGATGCCATCCCTAGCGTCACTGCCGCATACTCCGGTATGGCACGGAAAGACGGTGAAGGACAATTCTGGCACAGTTTTATCAGAAAATAAAAGTTGTTTCAATAAGCTCTTTGTTTCATACCATCCTTAAAACTGGTGGTACGGTAATAGAAACATCCGTGCTTTCCCAAAGAATCATTTCTGTGTAATTATTGGCCTCAAACTTCGGCCTGGGAACGATATTATATCGAATGGAGTAATGAAGATTCCTTGCATCGTCTCCTCAAGGACTAAGAATCTTATGTAGTGCATCTTGCGGACAGAGAGTCGACAATAAGTCATAGCGAGAAGAACATTTTCTGGGAGTGCGAAGAACGCATTCGTCTGAATGGATGAATGAACTACAGCCTGGTATTTTCTTGGTAAGTATCTAGACCTATGATTTGTCTAAAAGACGTGACGAGGACCATCAGCAATTAAAGAATGTGTTCTGGCCCTGTGTTGCATCACTCCATAGACTGCAACTATGAATGTCACTATTTCTACGTATTTCTTGGTTGGTTTTTTTAGGTGCAATGTATAATATTAGAATTCTGTTTGCACTTTCCAACAAGCGAGCTTTGTTCATTGTGCCAGGGATGATGGAGGCAAGCTCTTCTGGGAATGCTCCGAAGTCAATGGTCTGAGATATCTGGAACAAGTACGTCAGGTCATTACTGAGTTTTCTGAGCTCTTCTGGACTGTAATATGTCAAATCATATTTTATTGGATTAAATTACACCACTGGAAGCTTTTCAGTCAGGTAGGTTTGAATCTACGGGACCTACGTAATAGTGGCTTGATGTAGTGCCGCCAATATGCGTGAAGTGAGTTCCGAACGGCAGTTAATTGAAATGAAAAAGGTAAACAGCCTATTGTATAAATTTTCCCATTACTCCCTCTAATTTTCGAAAGATACCGACCTTCCAACCAATATTAGCGTTCGTTCCGCCACAACATAGAACATGAACCTCAGAGAAGCCACATTTGAGTTGGTCTATGGTGTGATAAAAAATCCGTGGTCAAATCATGTGCAGAGCCAGAAGATGGTGTTACATAACCAACATATTGAGCGTTAGGTTCAGCCACATATTATAAGTGCTCTTCTCTAACGATGCGTGTGTGAGTTTTAGTCTCATCCTTTCGAACATGAAAATATACTCAACTCACGATAAGAGCACGGTTTCGGACATGGCTTGCAGTGTCCGTCAACATAAATCAGGGGAATCCAAACGTAGTCAGGGCCATATGGACTATTTCCAATTGGAGCACATAATATTATGCAACATAGGCGCGTCAGTATCCGTGTATTGCCCCCTTCGTCGATACGTTGCTGTTCGTCACGCATGACTGAGCACTGCCTCTCTTTCGGTCCTGCGGTCCTCGCATCACCAAAATGCCCGAGGACTTAAATTCTAGGAATACCGAAAACTGAGGGAGCTTTTATCGGGAGTTAAGTGTATAGGCTTCTAATTGGATCGTCATCTGTATAACGTTGTTTTAACTTCAGCGCAACTTTAAGTTTCTCACGCCTTATTTCGCTCTTGTCCATGATCAATGCAGATTTTACATCGCTAGATTGCTCAGAAGATATATTTCCAGCTTTTAAAACAGCGTGAAGCGCAGTTGATGTTA
This sequence comes from Andricus quercuspetiolicola, assembly GCA_035222095.1. NCBI lineage: Eukaryota > Metazoa > Arthropoda > Insecta > Hymenoptera > Cynipidae > Andricus > Andricus quercuspetiolicola. The sequence goes on along the minus strand of JAWWEA010000063.1, from coordinate 1,214,476 downwards.
GATGTGTCGCAGCCCTCTTACTTACATTGTATCTCTGAGCAATCATGAGAGTTTCAGTCAAGTCTAGTTTTTGCTTGGATATTCTGTCTCTGGGTTTGGTGAATTCAATGAATACCTCATCCTTAGCAGAACTGTCCTAGGAATGTGAGAAAGCATTTGCATCAGATGACTTAGAAAGGGAACTCTCAAATCTAAGCCTCTTACATATACCTTCAGCCCTTTTAATCCATTTTTTTGTAACAGGTAAATCAACTGACCCGTTGCGGCCAATTCTTGGACCTCTCTAATCAAGAAGAAACTAATGCTCGAGAACAGCAACCTTTTTGTCTTTGGGACAAGTAGATGCAGGAAAGTCAACACATTTACACAAGGCGACGTCAAACAGTTCTCTGGTGTTACTGTTGGAATAGATGCTTTATCCCAAATAACAGCTAGCATGATTGCAACTTGTTGGACTACAGAAGAAAAAGCTAGCTCCATGTTACTTTCGGACGCTTGCGGTTTTCATTAAAAATCGAGAAATGATTTACACCACGAAGAATAAACTTCGAAAGTGAAATTCTGTTGACTGAATGAAAAACTGTGCAAACCCAGGACATACAACCGGGAGTGTAGTCAAATGTTAAGAAATAAAAGATCAGTAACCGAGGCAAATATACAACACTTGAGTAGTTGGGAACCAGGAGTTCTATTGAAACTGGCGAACAAAAGAAGTGTAGCTACCGCTACAAGTGCAATTATGAGCGTTTGAAAATCACGGGCGCCGCTGCTGCCAAAGGTCTACCGAGTCTCGCGCGATTGCTTTCAGTCAGGGCCGTTGGTGCAGCGGTAAAGAGCCTGACTGGTGACCACGCTGACGCTCGTTCGAATATTTTTGTCGGCTTTTTATTTTATCATTATTTTTTTATTTTTCGAAATGGAAAGATGTCAAATAATAATTTTTAACGCTCCTCCAGCGATTGAAAATTTTTTTTTTCAAAAATAGTAAAATTATTGGAAAATAAATATCTGCATGATATTTATTTCCCAATAATTGGATATATAATATAATAAGAAGTCGGGACGCGTGTCTAATTCCTTTTGAGGTACTATCGATTGATGATAGTCTAATCAAAAAGTCAATGTCGCAGAGGAGGCTTTCCCCCTGTTAATTGTACTGAAGTTGCCTCCTTTTCCAGTACTAGAGGAGGCATCCCGAGCCCCCCCCCCCCAGGGGTATATAGCTGACATTTTGAGCCTTCAATATCAGTTTTCATCGCAAGTGACATTTTATAACGCATTAATATGGCCGCTTTAACCGATCTAAAATTAATGACATTTTCCGGGTATTATATTTCGTTCCGAAAAATAAGTGTCAAAACGAGGCAACCTTGTACACAGAAGAGATTGGCGTGGACTTTGGATTGGACAAGTGTACCACCAAGCTTCATCTGAAACGAGGACGAATTACTGGCGTTCCCGAGCACCCTGAGCTCGTGGATATCAGTGTAATTAGATATCTTGACGCCAGAGAGACATATCCATGCCTAGGCGTGCCTGAAGGCCGCACTCAAGATTTAACAACAGTGAAGGAGGCTCTCCGAAGCCGATACAAGCGTCTCCTTCGACAGATTTGGTCTTCCAATATGTCCGCATTGAACAAGGTATTTGGAACTATCATGCTTACCGTCCGGGTTCTACTCTAATCATTCGGGGTGGTTCCACAGGCGAAGAACGAGTTCACGTCTCTCGGCATTGCCACGCTTAAGATCATGCATATGCAGAAAATCTTGCACAGCAATTCGTTCGTTTCGCGATTATACATCCTATGCCATCAAGGCAGGCGCGGACTTCTAAATTTCCAATTTCTTTATAACCAAATCTCCTAAAAATGGTCCGGAAACACGAGATGATTGGCAAAGGAGCATTCCTTTGCAAAGCCGCGGAGCAGGCGGCCTGGAGCCTTGGCCTGGATTTTAACATCAGAAGTGAGGAAAGTGCATTGCTCCAACTAGATGCCTCAATTCTAAAAGCCCAAGTAAAGAAAGCAGAGGTTAAAAAATTCCGCCAACAGCTCCTAGATAAGAAAATGCACGGAAACTTTCACAGATGTGTAGAGAATCAGCCCTTGTAGAAGGAGCTAACTTTTGCTTTCCTGAGTTCATTAGAAAATTATTTATAATGGTCTAGTGGAATATTTATCAACATTGGTTAATTAATTTTCCATTATTTAAACGAATGGAATTTGTTTGAATAATTTTTTTTTCGAAAATTCGTTTTTTCCGCTAAAAATTATTACTACTGGTCTAGTGAAATATTTATTCACGTTGGTTTATTATTTTCAATTATTTAAACAAATGGAAATTGTTTAAATAATTTTTGTTTAAAAAATTCTTTCTTCTTATTGAAAATTATTAATATTTCTTTAGTGAAAAGTTTATCAAAATTGGTTAATTAATTTTTAATTGGTTAAACAAATTCCATTTGTTTAAAAAAATTTTTCCGAAATTTCTTTTTTTTTAATAAAAATTATTCCTGTTCGTCTAGTGGAATATTTATCACTATTGGACAATTAATTTTTAATTATGTAAACAAATTCCATTTGTTTAAAAAAATTTTTTTCTTCTAAAAATTCGTCGAACTTTGATGAACCAATGTTAATAAATATTGCACTAGGCCAGTACTAATAATTTTTTGGCAGAAAAAACGAATTTTCGAAAAAAAAATTATTCTAACAAATTCCATTTGTTTAAATAATTTAAAATAAATGAACCAATGTTAATAAATATTATACTAGACCAATATAAATAATTTTAAGTGAAAAAAGACTAGAATACAGTGCTCAAAAGGTCGATTTCATGAAGAATTGCCATTTTTGGTTTTAAGGATAATTCTCTACAACCCTCTATACTTTCCCGTCACATTTTCCCAAACCCTAAAAAATTATTCCGAAAACTCAAAAAAGTGATTTTTCCCCATGCATTTTACATGGGAAACTTCAAGTCAGAACCGGCACCAGTTAGAATAAAAAAAATAAAATAAAAAAATTAGGAAATTTCTTTTTTCGGATTTGTAATGAAATAGGGGGGGGGGGGTCATTGCCCTCTAGCATGAAAAAAAATATTGCTATGCATTTTTGGACCAGCCTAATGTCCAAGGCCTTTGACTGTATAAACCACAGTCGTACATCAGATAGAATAAGACATCTAGCGGTGGCAGGTAAATTGATAAGACTTTTCAATTCTGACCTTATAAATCGGGAACACATTGTGCGATATGACGGATATTCATCGACGCCCTTTAGCCCTGCTTCAGGGGTGCTCCAAGGCTCTAATCCTGGACCGTTGCTTTTCTTAATTTACACTAATGACGCCGAAACAATAACAACTGTATATATCCTTTTCTGCGCTGACAATACTATGTCATTTTTTCCTATTGATAATGTTGAGGACTGTTTAAAATTACAAGAAAATCTTAATATCTTTGTGAAATGGTGTGCTGGAAATTCTTTGGACATTAATAATTCTAAACGCAAGGCAATATCATTCACTCGTAGAAGTAATGTTATAGATTTTAATTATGAAATAGAGGGTGCACTCTTGAGAAAGTGAATTCTATGGGAGATCTTGGCTTGAACTTAGATAATGCTCTGCGATTTAACATGCACATGAACTATCCTTAGAGAGTCGAATAGGGTATGGTGATTCCTAATTCAAAAATGTCGATCATTTAAACATCTGCTTGCAATAACCTCTCTACACTTTTCCGTCGTCCGATCGAAACTTGAATACGAATATGTAGTCTGGTACCCCTCAGCAAAATACTTGTGTGATGTTATCGATGTGACAAAGAAAGTTATAAAAATTCCCAAGCTGGAAGGGAATTGGGCAGTATCCACCTCCGGGGGCCGACTACCTTGAACTTTGCGATAAATTTGAGGTATGGACTTAGAAAGACCGCAGGACTGTTCAATCTATTACATTTATATTAAAACTCTTAAAGGGTTACATTGAAAATTTTAAAGTTATTACCAATTAAAGAAGACGATTTTGATAATCAGGCTCACCTTTTTTACGATTGCAACGATATAAAAAACTAATTTTTCGATTTTTTACAGTTAACTTTGTTTTTCCAAATCATGGTAACAGTTGAACTGTCAACCAAAAGTATACTTGAAGTTTTAACCAGAAATGAATTTCCAACCAAGAAGATTAATTTTCAACCAAAACTGGAATAGTTCAATTTTCAGTTGAAACGATTAATATTAAAACAAAATTAGATAAATTTTCAAAAAAATAATCAATTTTACAGCCGAAGAGATGAATTTTCAACTGAAGTTATGAATCTGCAACCATTATAACGAATTTTTGACAAAGTAATTCCACTTTCAAGCAAGTTTAACTGAATTCTCAACCAAAACTGATGTTTCTTTTGAATTCAAAATAGTTGATTTCAGCCAAAAAAGATGAACTTTTAACAAAATAGTTCAATTTTTAATAAAAAAAAAAATGAATCTTCAGGAAAAAAATAAAATCGCGAAAGGGCTGAATTTTTAACCAAGTGTAGTTGAATTTTTAACGAAACAAATGAATTTCTAACAAAAAAGATTAATTTCCAACCAAAGAAGAACGATTTTTCACCAAAATAGTTGAGGTTTCAATGAAAAAGGATGAATTCTCAAAGAAGATCGTAATAGTTGATATGTCAAACAAAAAAGATTCTAATTTTAAATAAAAAGCAGTTGAATTCAAGGAAAGACACGAATTTTCAACTTAGAAAGGTCAATATTCCACATTCAACCCAGTAGCAGAATTTTTAACCAAAAGATATATTTTCAACAAAAAATGAGTTTTGATATATTCGAACAAAAAATATTTGTATTTGGAATAAAAACAGTTAAATTCAACGAACAAATTGGAATGTTCAATAAAATAGTGTAATCATTAATCAAAACAGATTTGTTTTCAGCGAAGTAGTTGTGCATTTTTAACCAAAAAGGATGAATTTTCTACCACAAGAGACTATTTCTCAACAAAAGAGTTGAATTATGAAAAAACAATATTTTTAATCAAACCGTTGCTATTACAACCAAATAGTTAAATTTGCAAACAAAAGAGAGGAATTTTCAATAAGATATTTGAATTCTTAACTAGATATTCGAATTTTCAACCTAAAAAGATAAATTTACAACAAAATGGTAGAATTTTCAAACAAAAATGATTTAGCTTCAACCAAGATCAGTTGCATTTTCAATAGCCTACATGGATTGAAATTTTGAAACAAAAAATTTATTTTTCCACCAAAAGAGACGAATTTTGAAGTCAGAAGGACAAATTGTGTATTCATAAAGACCAACTTACAACAAAACAACAAAATATACACCAAAGAGATGACTTCTTAACAAAATAGTTTAATTTTCCACGAAACCGTAGAACCTTTAAGCGAGAAGAAGTGCAAGTTTCTTAAAAACAGGGGGACAAAGAGGAATTCTATAAAAAAAAAGGGGGAAAATAGGGAAATCGGGGAAAGAGTATGAGGCCTGGTAGATGTTTCTCGATTTTATAAATCATTTCAACGATTTTACTTCCTTCCTGGATCCTTAATTTTCAACATATGTAGGTTGTTAAAGAACATTTGATTTCATGTCAAATTTATCAATTAGTTTTTTGAAAATAGATTTCAATACCTTCCTTTATTGTTAATAACTTCTAGCCCAGTTATCGAAAATACCGTTAAAGACAAACTTCAAAGGGTTCTAATTGTATCGTAATAAGTTTCAGTGCCAGCTTAATTTACTGTATAATTTGTTGGCAAACGTGCTGGAGAAAGTTAATTTCAGAACGATTATCACTTCATATATCAATATGAATGTACTGGAGCAGCCTGTACTGTTGATTACAAAAATGGTTGCATTCACAGAAAACAGTTTAATAATTACCTTCTTTGTGTTGCATTAAAGAACGCCTCACATATAAATGAATTTACAACAAAAATAATATTATTAATGAAGAAAAACTTAAACATGACTTATTCTAAGAGGAAGGCAAGTAACAAGAGTCAGTATATTTCTAATACAAATAAGTAGATTTATTGAAACATGTACACTTCAGTTAGGTGGCCTCTCGTCGTTTTCCTGGACAAGGTTATCGAATCTCGTTCAGTGTTCAAAGTCTGAAAAAACATAACCAAAACATGAGAATGTAACGAGGAGATTATCAGCCATGAGAGAGACTTGAAGTGTCTTGAGACTTTTAAAGAATTCATTTGAACTTCTCCGGATGAAAGGGGGATACGTGTGAATTCAGCCTGAGAAAAATTGTCCTGCAAGACAATTTTTAAAATCGTTCGAAATTTAATTTTAATGACTGATACTTGCGCAGAATTTCACGGCGCACTTGTTTTTTCCTTTAGCAAATATTTTTAGGTTTTGCAGTAAGTTTTTGAAGTAATTGATAAAAACTAGATTTTTCGAAAACAAAATTTTTTTATCTTTCTTTACTTCAACTCGCGTTAACTTTGCCAGTTTTCTGAATTCAAAAATTTTATTGATACTAAATTACATTTTTATGTCTTCTAACACTGGTTTATTATCTTCAGATCTTAATCAAAAGCTTTCTGAATGAAAGTTTTCCGTGTCTTAAAATTCGCTCGATAAGCAAAGCGCTTGAAGGTTGAAATTCGTGATTTTCTCAGTAAAAAAAAATCAACAACTTTTTTGTTTATTAAAATATTTACGTTTTTCTTCCCTAACTAGTTTCAGAAGACTTAAAAATGTAATTTAGTATTCATAAAATTGATAAATTCGGAAAACTGACTACGTTGGCGCGAGTAGAAGCGCAAAAAGATGAAGTTCAGTCCTTGAAATTGAAATCTAAACGATTTAAAAAATTTACTTTCAGGATAACACTTCTCAGGCTGAATCAGTCTAAAGCGTCTATCTCTAGAATGTTAAAACAAGAGGTTCAAATCGATCATTTCAGAAAGTCGACGTGATCATCTGGGACGGTCAACTCGGAATACCTTTTTTATCTCAAATATGAATTTGCAATAATTCTTAATATTTGTATGCATTTAACATTCATTATTTATTGTAAAGATTAGACTTGCATATTTAATCTAGATTCTATAAGGCGGTCCTATAGTTGACCCTCCATTAAAGGCAGTCTGCACATCTATAAAAAAAATTTCATAAATGTGCCATTTATTTATTTCTGGACATTTTATTGATGACCAGATTGACCTTCCACTTTTCTCCGTGTAGTCAGACTGTAGTGACCAGCTGGGATGTAAGATCGAATCGTTTTGTTTCTGGACAGATCTTCTATTTTGATAAAAAATAATTAATGACTGCAGAATATAATTATTTTCTATTCAATGAGACTCTAATATATCTTTAAAAAACGGTTGTCTTCAACTGAATTACGCACATAATAAAGTTATAATGAATTGATATTAGTTATAATATGTATAATGTATCTATTTATTATATTTACAATATTCCAGAAAATAAAATTTTTTATATAAATAATGTATTCAATTCATTATAATTATTCATGAAATGCGCAAATAATAATTAAACCTAACTTTTTTATTATTTCAAACGATAAACAAGTATTATTTCACGTTTAAAATTGTTTATTTTTTTATTAGAATGAATATCACGTTGTAGGACATTGAAATTCATGTTTAAAATAAAAAATTTATTTTTCAACGCTCAGGTAGCTGAGTGAGTTAAGGCGACGGGACAAATTTATAACGAAATATTATTCCATTACATCAAGCGTTCGACGCCCGCCGTATGTTCAAGATTTATGGAAACTTTTTTTTTATTTTCGTAAAAAATATTTTTAATCACCTGAAAAATGTATATACATGCTGAAGACATATTGAATGAAAATAATTCTATTCTTCGATTAATAATTATTTTTTATCAATATAGACGATCGGTCAAGATACTAATCGACCCGAACGTTACCCCCCAGTTGTTTCTTGTAATTGAAAATGATGTGTATTTTCTCGCTTATATTTTTTAACAGCAAAAATATATGTAAACTTTTGCACGTTCAAATGAAGCAAATGAATTCTTCACAATTTCTATTTATTATGAAATAATATTTCACTAACAAAAAAAAATTGCTTGCATATTTTTTAGCAATATTTTTCTTTCTGACTAAACCTTCGTTTTAGGAATAATTTGAGTTTAAAGTACATTCAATTGAAAAAGTTCATTTGGACGTTTAGAATTCTTAAGTACATTATTAATTGCTTAAATATTATAATCTTGGTCTTAGATAACAGAATTGTTGTATTTTTCGTCCTACTTCAGAGACAAAATTTTGATAACTCTGTTATTGAAATTATCCACTTAAAAAATGTCTTAGTTTTACAACCGTTTTTATAGACACAAAAGAATGCAAAAAGAATTTGTATATGTATTCACGTATATGATGTATTTATCTATATGACATTCGTAATTTCTATTTATTATACTGGTGTTTTTATGCTCATAAAATTTACAGTAATATTGAGAGAAAAACGTATATTTTCAAATCTCCCTTCTTTCTAAAATTGTGAATTACTTTAGTTTTAAGTCAATAACTCCATTAGAGTTTGGAAAAAGATATCTACATTCTTAGAGAAAAATAAGATAAGCCGACAAAATTCTTTAAAATAAATTAAAAACATCTGGGATCGAAATTCGAATCATAGTATCCCAAGAAGTTCACAAGTACATTAAATCTTTTAAACAAACTGAAAATGTTGTCAATTGTTTGTAAATTAATTCATCGGGTCAGAAATCAATTTTGAAAATGGAAGTGCCTACGCGTACCAAAAAAATCCATCTATACGTACCGAAATTTCGGTACAAATAGCCCCTTTTCCAGCTCCCCTTATTTGTACCAAAAAATCTAACTATTTGTACCCAAATTTCGGTACACGCAGCCACGGCCTTTGAAAATTCAGTTTCACCCGACTAAAACTGATGAAAAATTCTGAGCGGTACTCCATTACAATCCA
>JAWWEA010000063.1:913305-928529 GCA_035222095.1 Andricus quercuspetiolicola | reverse complement strand
CATTTTGTTTATATTCAATGGTAGTCAGACCTTTAATTGCATATGCATCAACGATCTGGTTGCCAAGGACTGAACTAATCAGTACTGTCAAACAACTGGAAGGCCTCCAAATGGTTTTCTGCTTGTCGAGCACAAGTGCTATCAAAGCAACACCAACAGCAGCTCGTAATGTTTTTCTGGACATTCCGCCGTTGCACCTTTTCGTGGGGAAAATTCCCCAGCAGGGGAAGTCTATAGAGTCCTAGTAGGGGGCCACTTTAGTGATGTTGGGGTGACAGATCTACATGATATCTGTAAGCGCATGCTATGCGAGGGTAATATTATCGCTACGCACACTGATTTTGTGTTGATGAAATTATCCCTAATGTAACCCTTCAAGGTCATCTTCCCTAAAAGGGAAGGATGGCATGATGAAGGGAGAAAAAAAGCATTATTTACACCAGGAACCTTTGTTTGGTGCACAGATTGCTCTGAAGACACCTTGGGAAAAAGGGCTGCAATCTATGGGAAGAAGCCTAAGGCTGAGATAAAAACAGCACTGTGCACAATCTCTGCAGATATCCGGGCTGGAATAATAAGTATTAAAGGTTGCCTGGAGTAAATTCGTAGGCATGGTTATGAAGGCTAGCATATCTAAATTTGTTCTGACAGGAAGCAACAAGGTTTTTCCATCTGGAGAGTTTCCATCCACACTAGCCTGGAGTTACCTTCAAGATCTTTAAAAAGTGGTTCAGTCTGATTTGGGTTCCCGGCCCTAAAGATATTGCAGGTCATGAGAAAGCAGATACATTGGCTAAGATGGCAGCTTTACATCTCCTGACAGGCCTGGAACTCTACTGCGGTGTCTCGTCCACATCCGTGAAAGGAGCCCTTAGTGCATGGCTCTCGGCGGAGCAAGCGAGATGTTGTAAGGAAACCAAAAAAGGGTGCTTTCTGAGAATTTCATATCTGGTACATGTTCTAAGAGGACTAATGATCTTCTAAACATGGAAAGAAGGCAGTTTAGTTTTGTAGTAGGGATGCTCACTGGATACTTCAGACTGAGAAAAAACTTGACGAACTTGAAGATTGAAGACAACCCTCGTTGTCGAAAGTAGGACTTTCATTAAGAGCCAGCTCAACGCACAGTTTCTGAGTGTGATGCACTGGCGTGTCTCAGAAACAAATACCTGGGTGATTATTTTCCCGAACAAGAAGACTCATTACAGCTCCTGCAAATCATTGTATGCCATGGGCAGTTATTGCCCTCCTCCATATGATAATATAACAATAACATTCAACTAAAAATAGTTAAATTTTACTATACTATGAAGTGTAAACAGGACCTCTTATCCAAATCTAATTTATATGTCAGATTTAAAAAATCTGTAATACAATATTCATTTATTTTCGCTGATTGTACAGAATGAACGACGATCACATCTCAATAATAATAACGTTGAGTAACTACTACTTAATGTTAGGAGGAGCTCGCAATAATTTATTTATGTTTAAAAGTTTGTTAAAAGCATTACTTAATATTCAAATTAATTGCTTTTTCTTATCAGCTTGACAACGATTTTTCTGGTATCATTATTTTGTCTTCCAAATTAATGAAATTTATGACATCGATACCTATTTGACTTATTTAAAAAGAAGGTGGAAAAAACATTGATCAATGTTTGATATTAATAATTATGTGATGACTAATTGTATGGTATACAGTGTGTCACAATAATTATAATCATGCTATCAGATAATGTATAACAATTCCATTTTCTATACTCCTTTGCCGTGAATGACGTTCTTTCAAATTACGGCAGGCCTGTTTCTGCTTCTTAATTAAAAAAAAGCCGTAACTGACGATTATGGCATTTTCGGAAAATAGTGTATCATAATCAACGTCGTTGAATGCATTTCGAATTATTAATTATTATGGTTAAACAATTTTTCTGCATAAATGAAGAGACCGTATGCAAACTTATCAAGAACAACCGAAAAAGGTTCAGAAAATTAATTAGAATACGCGATACACGCGAATAAGGGTTCCACCAGTTTTCGTCGATTTTCTCACCTTTATTCATTTTGCAGTTGACGGTGGTTTTATGACTCCAAGCAGTGGGTGCTACTCATAAGAATTTATTTTAGGGAAGTAATCTTAAGAATCGGATTATTCAGATGGGCAATTCGCGAATCAAATCAAAAACCAGGAATCTTTATAAGAGCGTTGTATATAATTTTGATTTCATTTCTGAATCAAGTTGACCAACGGGAATTTACTGTGGAGGAGTTATAGTTTTCACACGGTCTATTTCAAAATACTTTCGAATTGGCTTTTTGGTGCCCAATGGAGTTTCCTTGATTTCCTCTGCGTTTAATCCTGCAACCTCGCCGCTAAGTATGTTTATTTTCACTCGTAATCCCCCTACACGATCAGGTACATATATTCCGCGCAAAGCAATTCGACTGCAATGTTTATGCAATATTGCAAAGACGTCGCCATTGTACGCTGATAATACAATTTGTCTTCCGCTTGGCAGGGGAGTAAAATTATTATTTTCGGTCCTCAGTTTAAGTTGTGTTCTTGGAGGAAAAGTATATATTCTAAGTTCAAATACACGGTTCGGATTCCTCCGAGAAGTAAGTCGAATACGTTTAAGGTCTTCGAACCTAAATCCAAGTACTCTAAAATTTGGGGGTTCGACAGAAGGAGATCTGGATCTCACACGAAGTGATGTCTCGGCAGGAGCAGGAGACTTGGCAGGAGAATAAGGTATGGCAGGCGGGGGAGACCTGGCAGAAGAGTAAGTTCTTGCAGTTGGATGAGTGCTGACAGGAGACTGATGTGTGGCAGAATAATGAGAAGGTCCGCAACGAGGTATACCAGAAATAGGGGTGCCATCAGGTAAACATTCAAACTGGAAGCCTAACTCTGCATCAACAAAGAGAGGATTAAATTATTTTGAATTACACAATCGTAACGTAAACTAGGGTTAGCGTTTCACCGTGAGGCAAAAAAAGTTTCTGTCGACAAATCAATTTTAATTCTACACTTTTCATTCGATTTAGACTTTAGTCTTAACAAAAGGTTTGTATATTTCGGAAATATTTGTGTGTATGAATTTCTCATGCCAAAATATGCTAATTTTTTATTGAACAACAAACTTAGCATTTTCTTAACTTCTCAGCAGTACATTTATCTAGAATTTTTAAGATTTATTAAGGAAGGTCTTAAGCTCTCTCAAAACGATGCAGAAGTAATGTCCAGTTGGTGCCAACAATTGAAAGATATTTTTTATCACGCTATAAAGAAATTAATTAGCATAAGCTAATTTTTGAGATTGACAATCTTTACGTTTAGATCATTCAAATCCAGAGATTTTGTGCAAAATATAAGAGAAATTAATGTTTTAAGACATGAGGAATAATTGAGCCCATTTTTTGAAAAACTACATTTAAATTTTTCAATCATGAAAAATAATTTTGGTTTATTAATGTATTTATAACGTCATTATTTTTCTTCTTCATTCATTCGAAGTGTATATACTATGTGTACCGGTGAAAAAATTGTCGGTACCGGTAAAAAAAATTACTCATACCGAAAATTGTTTTCACCGGTTTTTTTGCAAAGCATATTTTAAAGATTTTAGCATAAAGAACGCATGGTGGCGGGCTGAGAGCCCGTATTTATGGAATTCATGGATTCATATAATGCATGAAATTAATGAAATTCAAGGAATTTACGGAATGCGTGGAATTCACGGAATTCATGTAATTCACAGAATTCATAGAATTCACGGAATTTACGGAATTCATGTGTGCATGGAATTAATGGATTCAAGGAATTCAAGGAATTTACGGAATTGAAAGAATTAACGAAATTCATGGAATTCACGGAATTCGTGTAATGCATGGAATTCAAAGAATGTAAGAAATTTACGGAATTATCGGCATTCACCGAATTATAGGAATTAACGGATTTCAAGGAATTCACAAAATTCATGGAATTCATGAAATTTAAGGATTTCATGGAATTCATGGAATTCACGGAAATCCATTAGAAAAACCGACACGTCATCTTCGGGACCTGACACAAATCTTTGGAGAAAAGGCAGTAGTCCTTGACAAAGATATTTTAGGAAGAAAAATGGAACCTCCTAGTAAAGAATGCATTTTTCTGTGTTAAAGTGAAGATTCAAAAGGTTACCTAGTGTGGTTGACAACTGATTAAAGAGTAGTTACTGCGAGAGATATTCGATTTACGAATGGAATTGAAAATCGAGGGAGTTTTGAAGATTTCATTCCCAAAATGAATTTTTCTAATAAATGTAATACACCTATTCCTTTGAAAGAAGAATCTATACCTCAAGCAATTGAAGTCGGACCGAATCTCACGGAAAACCAAGAACCAGAACAAGAACATCATATTCCGAATATGGAAGAAGATCGAAACTTTCCTGGTGAATAGGGACTGATTTTTCCTCGAAGTTCACTCGAAGAAGAAGGACAAATTCTTTCTAAAGAAGAAAGACACGATCTGCTAGAAGAAGAAGGACTTTCTGAAGCGGGAAGAAATCTATGAAGGGTCCCAGGAAGATCAAAAATTCTCAGGACAGGAAACAAAGGACATCCTGAGAAGCAATTCTCTATGGCAAGACCTCTTGAAGAAATACCAATTATCGGAGAAGAAATGGAAAGGGAGCAAGTTAACTGTGTTCTCATGAACATCGTTGACGAGTATGCAAACATAGCTACAGAAATTTCTCGGAAACTGGCTCTAAGTGGACCAGATTTGGAATCTTGGAAGGATGCAATAACCAAAGAAATTGAATCTCTTTCGAAACACAACACATGGAAGGTAGTGGAAAGACCCAAGAACCGAAATGTCATAGGATGCAGAACAATATTCCGAAATAAATACAATTCTGATGGTAGTATTAAAAGAAGGAAGGCTCGAGCCGTTGCACAGGGATTTACCCAACGCGCAGGCATAGACTTCAGCGATACCTTTGCTCCAGTGGCTCTTCTAAGTTTAGTCAGGTTACTTCTGGCACTGACTGTTCGAGAAGAATTAAAATTTCATCAACTAGACATCACCGCAGCCTATTTAAATGATAAAATTGAAGCAAAAATCTTCATGGACGTACCCAAACTCATAGAAGGGTCCTTAGAACGAACTTCTTCAAGCAAAGAAGGCGATCCAATTGGAGAAAACGCAAAACAGATGGTCAAAGATCTTCGAGGAGGAAACAAAGTTTGTTCATTGCAAAGGTCCCTCTATGGTTTGAAGCAAGCAGGTCATCAATGGTATAAGCCCTTTGATGAACATCTTTAAAGTATTTGACTACAACCAATGAGTCCTGATTCTTGTGTATGTTCCATGAAATGTCGGAGAGAAATAATGCTAGTTCTTATCTAGGTGGATGATATCCTCATCGTCCATAAAAGTCTATACGATCTCGAATTTATACAAAAGAAATTAGCAAAAACTTTTGGCGTAAAAGAGCAGGGTGAAGCTCATCTTACCTAGGCATTGAGATTTCACAAGGAAAGAACTATATAAGTGTATCTCAGAAAGGCTACATCCGGGATATACTAAAACGTTTCAACATGAACGATTCGAATTCTGTAACCACACTAGTGGATCAAAACGTCAAATTAACAAAAGGCGAGAAGAAGACAACTCAAGCAGAAATTGTAAGACCTTATGAAGAACTTATAGGAGCATTAAACTACCTGGCCGTTGCTACTCGACCAGATATATCATTTGTTGTTAGCTCCTCAAGTAAATTTACCACACGTTATGAAGAACAACATTGGACGGCAGCAAAACGAGTTCTCGGTTATCTTAAAGAAACCATTGGTATGCAATTATCTTACGTGAAAAATTCAAAGGACATAACAGGATATGTAGATGCGGATAACTTTCCAAATGCTTTCGACGGTATTTTAGGAAGAGATTGGCTCACAGCCACCCGCGCAAAGATAATTTCTATTAACAGCACACTAGATCTTCCACGTGCCTCAATCCCACTTCAAGAAATCTATAACCCAGTAATTTTCCACATCGAACCAACAAACACGTATGTTGACTTAGAGCTTCCCGCTGGTGATTTCATCATGAATGGGAAATGAATAATACCAGGGATTTATTGAAGTAACGGTGCAAACAAGACAAAGATACTAACAGTGAGCGCAAATGGAGAAAATCCAAACTTGAAAATAAAAAACAACGAAATAAAAATTGAATCCCTCCTGAACTCTGACACGAAACAATATAATTATAAAGGAGAATGAGCAAACCCAGAGAAAAAACAAAGTTTGATTTCTCGCATTTTAAATAACAAAGAAGATCAGAAAGAATGAAAAACGCTACTCAAAGAATGGTATAAGCAGCGAAACACAGTTCCTATCTTTTCCGTACGACGCAACCAGCAGCAAGACAAAAGGACTAAGGAACTTTCAGTCAAAAACTCTTCAGGCCATCTCGAAGAACTATTGCGAAACAAAATGCGAGATCTTCTTATTGAATATGATGAAATTTTTCATTTGCCACAAGATCCAATGCCACTAGTCTCAGATGTAGGACATCACATAAAATTGACAACTGACAAGCCTATCCATGTCACATTATAGAAACACCCAATTCTCTTCCAACACGAAATTGAGAGCAAAATTTTCGAGTATTTTGCAAAAGGATTGATTAGGCCATCCTTTTCACCTTATCAAGCCAACGTGTGGTTAGTAAAAAAAATGGAGAGCAGTAGAAAACAAAAGTGGAGACTAGTGCTGGATTTCAGGAAGCTTAACGAATTCACGGTACAAGACCCTTACCACTTGCCATCGATTGGTGAAATCGTATGTATGCTCGGTTCGGCTATATATATGTCTCGCTTTGACACGGCTAGTGGCTTTTATCAAGTGACCGTAGCTAAACTTATTTTACGACCGCATAAATGTAAATACATCGAGCATGAATTAGAGTATCTTGGACATTGTGTAGGGCCAGAAGGAATCAAACCTTTGAAGAAGAACTTGGACAAGGTGTTAGAATCTTCCTCGGCCGAGAAATCAAAAGAGCTAGAAAGATTCATAAGACTATTCTCTTACTACCGCAAACTTCTGAAGAACTTTGCAAAAATAGCTCATCCCCCAAGTTATCTGAAAAGCAAAAATGTAGATTTCATTTGGACAGACAAACGCGAAGATTCTTCTAACGAACTAAAAACCCTCCTGACCTCCTACCCGTTGTTAAGACACCACAAAACCATTCATCCTGTATACAGACGCTTTCAACGAAGGACTAGTAGTGGCACTGGGTCAACTTGACAAACACGGAAAGGAGCATTCTTTTAGCATTGCCAGTCGCAGCTTGAAACCTGCCGAGGAAAATTACTCAACAACAGAAAAGGAGCTTCTAGCCATCGTTTGTGGTATCGGGCAACATCGTTATCTTTTATCTGGACAGAAATTTAAAGTTTATACAGAACACCAACCTATGAAAGCACTGTTGACCGCAAGGCATGACAATATGTTTTATCGACTCTTAGGCTCACACAAAAACTCACCGACTACCACCCCAAAGTTATTTACAAACCTGCAGGGAAAACCGCGAATGCCAAAGCGCTCAGTCGAGTCTTCTCCGCCAGGGAACTCAAAGAGATCCACATTGAAGTAAACTATCCAAAACGTAAAGAGCTACAAGAACTTTTAGAACAACCTAAAACTACACAGAGAAACGTGGTTTGTTTACCTACATAGGTGCCACTACTAAGTATTTATTCGGGACAATGAGTGTTGACGACGCAGAAAATATCAACAGAGAAATAGGCGAAGTCTATAACAAATCCCAAGGAATTGTCGCCCTAATAAAAAATCAGACTAGCCTTCTTCAAACTACAATCTCACGATTGGACGAAGTCAAACACCAGCAACAGAACGATCTCCCGAAAAAAGAGAAATCAGTGGTCCAGCTCACAGATGCTATAAAGGCATTAATCTCCCACAACGCAAATTTGAACTCTCTATTTACTATGGAGATCAACTTAGAAGAAACTCCAAGGCAATAGGAAATATTGAAACAGCTATAGCAGAAGCAAGGAACGGAATCATCTTGATAGATTTAGTCTCTCCTTTAAATTTTATAAAATCTTTTGGGAAAATAAAAGAGAATATACAGCAAGAAATCCCCTACCCATCAACAGAGAACAACTACTTCTTGCATATGCGAATAAGTAGCGTTGATACAACACTGATAAATAATAAATTAATTTATCGAGTTCACACATCAATTACAGGCCATTTGGAGTACGAAGTATCGCATGACATTGATCTCCCCTTTCTTAGTCAAATAGATCATTACATCTTTGACGGAATTCATGAGAAACATATCGCTCTATCTAAGGACCGTCTTTTGTTCTCTACAATCGAAATACAACAATGCATAGGCAAAGGAGACACGAAATACTGCAAAATCATTGACCCAGTTAGGAAGATGCATCTGGAAGCCACCAGCCTCGGCTGGTTATTCTCTCAGCATGGTCAGACCTACGATAATAAATATTTCCGACATCCCACAATTAAAGGCTTCTGCACATGATCTTCAGACGGCACGAAACGATTTCGACTCCTTTTAGCATCTAGGAAACACCATTCCTGGTGGACTCTTGGAACCACTGTACTTGAACAGCTAGGATACACCAGCCTCGCACTTTTGGCATTCACAGCCCCATGGAAATGTGGACTAGGTCAACTGTCGAAATATATTTTGTTCTCCACACCTAGTGCAAGGGTAATCTACAGGTTTAAGGGTCCAGCTCAGGTTATCCATGGACCTAGAGGACCTACAGCCACCAGGGTAGTCCGATATGAAGCAACTTTAGCTCCTTTATTTAAGAAAGATATAGAGAACGACATCTCAGACCTTGAAGAGAAGAACTCTGAAGGGGTCTCAGGATGACTCTCTACTGATAACACCGACTTTATATAACCCGAGTGGCCTCCTGGTTTAGGAGCACTTTTCTCTTGTACGTAATAGCAGACACATCGTTCCAATAAACGGTAAATATCTAACCACAGTCTTCATTACATAAAATCCTTTCTTGGAGCAAATTTAGTCTTTTTGTCTTTAATCATGTTCATTTGTGAAGAAAATTGAGTACAAAAACGTATATAGGGTCCTTTAAAGAAGGCAATCACAAAAACTTATTTCGCTTACAGCTTTGAAGTGGCCTTCCTTTTATTTCCTTGAATATCCGAATCACTATCAAGAGAGCCAAGCCACTAGCAAAGACTCGCGGATTAATTCCTATGCAGGTTCACGTATAGGATCTTGTACAAGTTCATGCAAGTGAACCCACACCTCAATTCGCTTTGTGAAGGAACCTGTGCAGGATCATTCAATGGTTAGCGTGCATAAAGTTTCCTTTTTCAAGATTACCTGTACAGGTTCGTGTACACTTTCATGTACAGGACCATTTGCAGGAATCTCAGAGGTTGCTGTACAGGAATTTTCAGCGGGCGATGGGCTTAGAATCTAGACGATCAGTTGTACCATTTGCCTTTGAGATGCAAAGCTGCTCCGTAGAAGGAGGTGCGGAATCTGATTTGCGTGAAGCATAAAAAAAATTTCTTAATATGAAAGATATATTAAAATATTATATTTACCAATAAAATTGAGGATTGCTGCGAAGGATAATACTAGAGGATTGAAAATCCTCATCTTTTCTGATTCGAGGAGAAATTGAATAATGTAGTAATACAAAATTTGGACGACAATGTACCTAATGAACATTTAGGTGCTTCATCAGATTGTGTAATCCATATTTGTATTACATATACTATAGTCGTTCTCTATTTGTTTCAAAGCGTCAAGGTTGCGTCTTCCGAGATGAAAATATTCCAGAGGCGATAACATTTATGCGATATTTACGCTTCGAAGAGAGCTGTCTTTTACACGCAAATTTATATAATGTGTACCACAACGTCTAACCTAAAGCTTGGAAAAATTAATATAAATTCGGCAAAATATGTTGAAGGAATTGAAAAGAGCCTTGCTTTAAAATTTTTAATCTAATGTTAGTATTGAGTCGGCAAACAAGCAGGCCTAGGTTTTCTGTAAGCAATCGATCATTATTTATTGCATTATGAAAAGAAAGTTTAATCAGCTACATAATTTCCATCTCTCTCTATGACGTCTGGCTATCTTTCTACGAGCTTCGTCATACCGCGTTCAAAAAAGTTCTGGGGCTTTCAGATGAAAAATCGATTAAGGTGATTTTTTACGCTCACCTCATCAGTGAAGGTTTTTTTTTCATTCAGAGAATTTTATAGCGTTCAGAATAAATGGAAATCTGAGGGTGCTGAGTCAGGTGAATATGGAGGACGAGGCAAGACACCATAGATCAACAATTTTTTCCGGTTAGCTATTTTCCCTGAATGGAAAAAATGTTCCCTGATGAGGAGTGGGTCAAAAATCATCTAAATCAGTTTTTCGTCGAAAATCCCCAGACTTTTCACGAACGCGGGATAATGAAATCGGTGGAAGGATGGCAAGTGGTCCTAGCAAAAAATGAAAATTATGTAAGTGATTAAACTTTGCTTTCTTTATGAGATGAATAATGATCAATCGGCTAGGAAACAAACGGACTTATTCGCCAACCCATTAGATAGGTAGGGGCAGTTTGAACCCAATATTCGCGTTATTGACAGTTTGACGCCACCCACGTGGTTGTTTCGATTCACTAATTATACTCATTACTCGAAGCTTCGATTATCATTGTGAATCATCATGCATAGAAAAATGTTTGTTAATTTCGAACAAATTTTGTTTGAATTAAACATTTTTTTCCTGATATGGGGTCGAAGAAATATATCTTTGATTCAATGAAATGCTTTATTTGTCCTTATTTATTTTATTTGAATAGAATGTTATTTATGTCGGGGAAATTCCCTGTTCGAATTTAATGAAGGTTTTGCTTACATGAATCATGTTTGATTTTGAATAAAGTGAAGATATTGTTTTGCGTACTGCAAAAACAGTCGTACAAAATCGAAACTTAGAGTCAACATTTTTGGTTAGTAAGAAATTCGGGGAAATGAAATGAGTTTTGATCCAAGATTTAAAACGTACAAAAGTTTCAAAATAACTTCTGCTATCATTTACACATATTCTAGATACGAGTAGTCCCATAGAATCCATTCACTTGCAGGGTAAACTGTTGAATAAATTCTAATTTTTAAGCCTCTGTCAAAATTGATCACATTTTTTCTGCGCCATATCCAGGGCGCCAACCTTTTCATGTCAGCTCATGATAAATTCTGCTTCAAATATTTACTCTGGATGTTTGACCTATGTCGTTGGTTCTCTTCTAACAATATTTGTAGGTAAATTAGATTAAGTATCAATATTAGGAAGATATATACTACTGTCAGAAATTGTTGATACGATCAGCGAAAGTACTATCACAAATCACTGCTGACTTTTGAAACGTGACAACTCGTTCACAAATGGAGCGAGAAACTTTTCTAAATAACCGTTGAAAAGCTTATCAAATTACGCACCAACTCAGCCCTAATACAGATATTTTTGTCGTTTTGGAGAAAATATACCACGCGAGAAGTTTTAAAAAAATTCAAGAATTTCTCGAATTTTGTACCTGGACTTCAATTTGTGACATGAACTAGGAAAGTTGTAGCAAAAATCCTGAATTCATATCAACTAGTCCGTGAAGTCTTGCCTTTAATTTGAGTCAATGAAACCTAAAAAGTCTTTGCAGGTTCTCGATATGCGACTAAAAATTTTCAAGCGTGGCTGCGCCGAATGTCAGTCGCTTCACCATCGAGTCTGGCCATCTGCGGTGCTTGCCAACTGAGACTCGACGCAGGCACGCTTGGACATTTATTATCATATCTTGAGAACCCCTGAATATTTGTGAAGTTTCATGGGCCTAAATTAAAGACGAGATTTCATAGATTACGAACTGTCAATTTTAATTTTTCTTCTTACGTATCCCAGGTTATAGCATAAGTAGAAATTGAGAAACAAAATCTGAGAAATTCTCGGCGAACATCGCTCTCGTGTTCGACAGCAGTAATCGACAACTGAAACTTGACATTTGATGCTTGGACATTCTCAGTCGTACCTCGAAAACCCGTTAAGATTTTCAAAGCTGTATGGGCTTAAATTGAGGTTAGACCTGAAGGACTAAGTAGTAAGGATTTTAGGCATTTGCCACAAATTTCCTGAGTCATGCCGCAAATTCAAGTCGAGGTACAAAATTCGAGAAATTCTTGATTCTTTTCTTATTTTCTCACGCAGTATATTCTCTCCAAAAGAACAAAAATATCTACGAGCGGAAAACCAACCAGAAGTAACCCTAGCGATATTTGTGCCAGGGGGGGGGGGGTTAAACTGAACAAAAAAGTCATGACGAGCTAGTTCGTTGGGAGCTATGAGGTGGAGGTTGAAACGCCCATTGTCAAAGCAATCGGACAGAACAACTAGCCAAACGGGAATACCAAAGAGGGCCTATCCTGATAGCCACCGTAGGGTTACCAATAACCAGATTAGATAACGACCAGGCCAAGGCAATTAAAGCGGCATTAGAGAAGAAAATAGATGGTGTGCAACATGCAGAAGAATCAAAATTTGAAGATTGTTGCTTCAAAATTGGTACTCTTATCTTCATCTGTTCGGACAAAGTGTCCCGAGCTTGGCCCATGGAAGCTGCTGACGGATCATAACCTTAAGTGGGAACTGGCATCATATTGTAACTCACGCGAGAATAAAATGGTTAATTAAATAACTTAAAGCATTTGAAGCTGCTGGAGATGCTCACATATTTCCTGGATTATTTCAATGAGGATTTCAGTTCTTGATGAGCTCATCGTGCGGCATCTTTCGTGCATGCTTGTCAATAAAATACATCCAAATAGCATGGAAAAAGGAAGATCTAACGTAGAAGCCCTCTATGCGATTACCTCCCGCATTAGTAATACAATGCGGGAAGGTGAAGTAGACATTGCAGCGTTTTCAGATATAGAGAGAACATTTAGTAACACCCTAATTGAATCCATATACGGTTCTGCTGAAATACAAGGAGTTAGTGACACGGTGAACAGCTGGACGCACTCCGTGTTAAAAAGAAGAATGGTGCATACTTCGCTATATGGTAATGACGTGAATGCCAAAGTTTCAAGGAGATGTCCACAGGGAGAAGTTCTCTCATCTACCCAATGGTAGCTTGTTATTGATGACCTGATTTGTGTTTGAAACAAATCGGGCTTTTTCACTCAAGGCTATTTAGGTGATCAGGCGATCCTGACAACAGGGAAGCATGAGGGCACCTTAATGGAACTCATGCATTCATAAGTCGGCATAGTAGAGCAATGGCGCAGAGCCGTTGTTTGTCCGTTGACCAGGACAAGACAGAATTCATGTATTTTACAAGTACAAGGAAGCTTTCTGTCCTTAGAAATGTTAAGTTCTACGCTAGAAAAGTACAATTCTGAAAATCAGCGTAGTATTTATGAGTAATATTCGGATCTTAAATTACTGATTACAGAAGCGCGCTGGCGTCGGGCCCAAGAGAGAGATATACGAAACCTCGATTCAACAAAATTTGTTCTGACAGCAAGCAACACGTAAGGCTCTTACATCTGAAGTGTTCACTTCCAGGCCAGTCTGGAGTTGCCCTTAAGATCTTTTTAAGGTTGCCGTTAAAAATTGGATCAGTCTAATCTGGGTTCCCAGCCACAAAGATATTGCAGGTCATGAGAAAGCAGATGCATTGTCTAAGATGGTAGCTTTACAGCTCCTGATTGGCCCGAAAGTCTACTGCGGTATCTCGTACACATCCGTGAAAGGAGCCCTTAGTGAATGGCTCTCGGCGGAACAAGCGAGATGTTGTAAGGAAACTAAAAAAGGGTGCTTTCTGAGAATTCCATATCTGCTACATGTAATAAGAGGACTAATGAACTCCTAAACATGGAAAGAAGGCAGTTTGGTTTCGTAGTAGGGATGCTTACTGGACACTTTCGACTGAGAAAATATTTGACGAACTTGAAGATTGAAGACAACCCTCGTTGTCGAAAGTGCGATTTTCATGAAGGGACAGCTCATCGCACAGTGCCTAAGTGTGTTACACTGGCATGTCGCGGAAACAAATACCTGGTGGATTATTTTTTCAAACCAGGTGACTCATGATATCACCTTTAAATCAATGTATGCTATGGGAAGTTATTGACCTGCACTCCCGCATACTAGTATAATAATAACATTCAAATAAAAATAGTTGAATTTTGAACCAAGAGAGGGCGAATTTTTCACGAAATAGTTGAATTTTCGACCCAAAAATATAATTTTTCAAACAAAAGTTTAATTTCAACCAAATGATTGATTTTCTCACAAAATAGTTGGACAATTTTAAAGATAATAAAAAAGTTGTTTTGATGAACATCCATTGAAATCCGGAACAACCGGAAAAGTTCAGAAAATTAATTTATATCCTCGGTACAATGTAAATAAAGATTTCGCCAGTTTTTGCCCATTTTTTTACCTTCGATCATTTTGCAGTTACCGGCGTTCTCCTGACTCAGGGCAGCATATGCTACTCATAGAAATTTAGTCCGGGTAAGTGGACTTAACAATCGGATTATTCAGATGGACAATTTGCGAATCAAATAAAAAATAAAAAATCTTTATAAGAGCGTTGTATATAATTTTGATTTAAATTCTGAAGTAAATTGATAAACGAGAATTTACTGTGCAACAGTGGTGGTTTCTACACGGTTTATTTGAAAATACTTTCGGATTGGCTTGTTGTTGCCCAATGGAGTTTCCTTGATTTACTCTGCGCGCAATTCTGCAACCTCACCGCTAAGTATGTTCATTTTCACCCGTACTCCCCCTGCATGATCAGGTACATATATTTAACGAAGAGTCGCTTGACCCCAGTGTTTCCACAACATTGCAAAGATGTCAACATTGTACGCTGATAATAGAGTTTGTTCTCCGCTTGGCATGGGAGTAAGGACATTATTTTTGCTCCTCACTTTGAGTTGTATGTTTGGTGAAAAGTATACATTCGAAGTTCGAATACCATGTTCGGATTCCTCCGAGAAGTGAGTCGAATAAATTTAAGATCTTTTATTTCAATTTCAAGTACTTTAAAAAATGGAAGTTCGCCAGAAGGAGATCTGGACCTGGCACGAAGAGATGTCTCGGCAGGAGCAGGAGACCTGGC
>JAWWEA010000063.1:706159-720283 GCA_035222095.1 Andricus quercuspetiolicola | reverse complement strand
TAACTACTGTAAAGCAAAACCCATCGTTGTCGCCGGGTGGGGGGGGGGGGCTGCCTTCTGTATTGAGAAGAAAAAATCTGTTGTTTTACTGATAAGCAAAGTTATAAATTAGCTTTCTTTTTTAATTTCGAACGGACCTCCTAGAAAATTTTGCGGACTCTAGGCCGTAGTGTAGGGTCTAGACTCTAGAGTCCCCCAAGTTTCCATTTCCAGAGAAAGTATATCCGTATTTTTTGTTTTTCGGACTTCCAATATCAACATGTGCCATCGGGCACTTTGAAATCCCATGTATTTAACATGGGAAAATTTTGGATTTTCGGAAAATTGGACCGATGCTTCAGGATTTGATCGAAAGTTACCGAATTTTTGAGAAATTGGAGAGAAGTGTCTGAGAGATAAAACCATCCAAATAGCTTTCATCCCCCCCCCCCCTCTAAGCTCGAAATATGACCCGAAATATTCCATGTTATTGTTAATTTTCAGTATTTTCTGCCTTTTTTTTATACAAATAAATGCTAATGGACAATTCAAATATTCCTAATGACTTTTTAAACCATTTTCAATTGTTCAAATACATAAAACTTATATAAACAACTTTTTTTTATAAAAATGTAAAAAATAATTGTATTTTCTGAATAAAATGTAATAGAATCATTGTTTGTAATGACAACTTTTTTTAGAAGCCTCACATAATTATTTAAATAATTAATTATTACTTATTTTCAAAATTTCCTAAAATCGATCCAGATATGTCCACTCTTTTCTCAAATTGATATTCTATGTAACGTGTAAATTAAACATAATACTGAATGATTTCTAGGAGTAGTAAATTCTGTTAAAAGCATCATATCATTGTTGAAATATTTGTTGTTCGTTGAAAGTTTTCTTTTAAAAAATGTAGATAAATAACATGAAATAGAACACATGGGATTATTTTCGTAAATATATATTAATATATATTTTTGCTGTCTTCCATTACAACGACAGCTTTTTGTTCCTAAAGACTTTCAAATGCTATAACGAAATAAAATAAAAAACCATTTTATGTGTAGTCTTAGTCCAACGCCAAAAAAGATGTGAACCATCCATACTCCATTTGAAGGAAATTTGAAAGTAAACAATAATTTATTGTTCAAACAATGACATAAAGTTTTTAGCAGAATTTACTACTCTTTGAAATAATTCAATATGTATGATGTTTAATTCAAAAAATATAATTTGAACAATATTTGTGAGAGAAAATTATTGTTCCAGCAAATTCAGTTTGTTTAAATGATTAAAAAATGTTCATATATTCTTTCCATACACTACACAGTCAGAAAAATAATTTTATGTGCTCCATTTTATACTATAATATTAATACATTTTATTAAAAATGAGGGAAGTTATAGTAAATTGTATAATTTTTAAATCGATTCTTATAGTAGAAACTGTCTCATTCTCGTAATTTAAAGTTGATGCGAGAATAGAAAAGTTGTGTTGTTTCGAGACGAATCAATTGACCTATGATATTGATACATGTTATTAAAGAGTAAGGAAGCTGTGGCAATGCATAATATTTGAAAAAAAAGTTTTTAACAATGAAACTTTTTTCACTAACATAATTCAAAATTGATTGAAGAACGGTAAAGATTCCCAGATTCGATGCAAATCGATTAGCCTATAATATTAATATACTCTATTGAAGAGTAAGGAAGTTATGCTCATTTATAATATTTGAAACATCTGTTTCAAACAGAAAATCTTTTTTTATCCAGATAATTCAAAGATGATGCATGAACAGAAAAGACTTTTTGATCATAGATTTTCAAATAAAATAATTCTGACAATTTTTGTAAAAAAAATCATAAAGTTGGGAAAGGGATATGATGCGACAGAACTTTTCCCTTCCCTTTTCCATCTCGAAAAATTACCATTAACAAAAAACCTCTTTTTTCAATCTTTGACCATTGTTTACACACACAGTGCTTGCGACGCTGTGGTCGCAAATATATAGATTTTTGTTCTACATGCTAGCACTACAAGAATCCGAAGTCAAATTTCGGGTAGCCTGCGCTTTCAAACTGTACCTTGTAACTTGCCCTTCTTCCTTTTCGAGGAAGAAGATGGTCCATGTCTTTCGCATCTTCGTAGAAGGAGAAGGGTTCGCACCTCGGCCCTAGCTTTACCTGATGCGGTAGCAGAAGCACTTTCTGCCTTCTTATGTATAGAAATTAGAAACGCTTCTGCATTTCGGCCTTACCTGAATTATTACATATTACGTAATATTTCTTGTTTCCAACAAAAGGAAAATCAAGCTTCCCGATGTCTCAGTTTTATTATTTAGAAAACGCTAATGTCTAAGCGTTTTCATTATTTTTTGTTTAAATAATTCTTTTTCTCAAAAATTCGGGTTTTTTCTAACAGAATCAAAATCAAGCTTGCCTACAAAAAGCTGGCTTTTTCCCATGTAAAATCAGTGGGAAACTTCTTGATCTTTGCGGTACCCCTATTTATTAACCGATTTGCCTGACATTTTGAGGTCATTTATTTTGGGCATTCGAGCAAAAGTGTGTGTGGGGGGGGGGGGAGTGCAGAAGAGAAAAACTCTATAAAAAATTCCACCAAGGATAGGCCTTTTAAGGTCGAAAAAGAAAGGACCTTAACCACACATTTTTGATTAGAGGTTCTGTTTTTATCCTTATAAAGTGATTTTGAAAAAATAAAAAATTTCATAGATGGAGCATACCAGCAAATCTGTACGAGATATAAAAAATATGTTAAGAAGTCAAATTGTTCATCTAAGAAAGATAAAAAAATTTTCTCGTAATAATTTTCTTAATAAGACGAACATTTTTCGTTTAAAGCGCGAAAAATCTTATTAGAGAGACCGAATCCATTTCAAATCAAACAGACACTGCAACTTCAAATCACAGATTCAGTCGCTGATGAAATATGGTATTTTTCAAAGGAAATACGTATTGTTCCGTTTTGAAAAAAATCATTATTCGCGAAATCATGATAATTTGAATTTTAAAGGTTGTTTTTCAAAAGATACAACATTTTATCAAAACCTGTATAACTTTTCATCTAATTGAGATATTTAGTTTGTCTTTCGAGCATCTGGTGGAGTTTGTGGTCCCTTTTCAAAATAAACCAGAAAATAAACAAATTAAAAGTTAAGAAACCTGCGGCAGTTTTTCTGAAAATATTCAGTCGATTTTCTCAACAACAAAAAAATCACCTTTTTCGGCTGAATTGGTACTTATTTGATGAGGAAATCATGTAAGCTTAATGCCTGCTAAACTATGTTTCCGGTCAGAATAATTTCTATTTTTCTTATTTTTTGTTGTGTGCAAAACCTGAAATTATCTCGCAGATTCGTATGCCTATTATATTTAACAATTAGATGTAGTTTACTTATAATGTGTATAATTGAATTCTAGTGTAAGCCGAAAATACTTAAAATGATTCCATTCCGCTGTAACAGCAGTGAAATGTTTCTTTGTGGCATTACGAAGAAATAAAAAAAAACAATTTCAAAAAATTTCTTATTATTGCGCAACTCGATTGGAAATTTTCAAACTGTGAATTTTTTAAATTTTGTGTGTATGGAAAAAAATAAGGAATACTAAGGAATTTCGGCCCATCTTAGTACTCACTACTTCAGTAATGGGTCAGTTGTTGGTAGAAAAAAATCTGTTTTCATTGAGTATTCAGCTATTTTGTGAGAAATTCATCTTTTTTTTTTTGTTGAATTCAACTGTGTTTTATTTTAAATGAAAATCTTTTTTGGTACAAATAATATAAACTATTATATTTTTAATTTAAAATTTAACTACTTTTTTAAAAATTCATGTATTTTTTTTTTTAATTGAACTATTTGGTAATACATTCAACTATTTGGAGTTTATCTATTTTTGTTGAACATGTAACTACTTGGTCGAAAAATCATGTTTTTTTGTGGCTCAACTTTTTTGTCAGTAAATTGAACTATTTAGATGAAAATTAACTGTTTTGTTCTGAATTGAACTCTGCTGTTACCAATTCATCTTTTTGTTTCAAAATTTAACTACTTCATTAAAATTTGACCTGCTTTGTTAAAAGTTCAGGTTTTTGGTTAAAAATTCATAATTTCACTTTAAAATTCATTTCTTTGGTTGGAAATGTAACCATTTTGTTTAAAGTTGTTTTTCTTTTTGGTATAAAATTAAACTGTTCGGTTGAAAATTAACATTTTTGTCGTGCATTTAAATCTTTTCTTAAAAAAGCGTCTTTTTTGGTTGAAAATTTGAATACTTCGTTGAAATTTAAACAATTTTGTTAAAAATTCACTTGTTTGGTTAGAGATTGATAATTTTAGTTTAAAATTAATCTTTTTTGTTGGAAATGTAACTATTTTATTCAAAATTGTTTTTTTTTCTGTAGCAAATTAAACCATTTGATTGAAAGTTAACTTTTTTGTTGTGAATTTCACTCTTTTGTTAAAAATTCGTATTTTTTTGGTTGAAAATTTAAATAATTGCTTCACATTTGAACAAATTTGTTAAAAATTTACTTATTTGGTTGAACATTCATAATTTCAGTTTAAAATTCATCTCCTGGGTTGAAAATGTAACTATTTTGTTTTGAATCATTTTTTTATAGAAAATTTTAATATTTTGGGTAGAAAATTTTGTTTGAAAATATAAATACTTGTTTGAACCTTGAACTACTTTGTTAAACATTCAGTTGTTTAGGTTGAAGGTTCATAATTTTAGTTGAAAATTCATTTCTTTGATTGAAAATTTAACTATTTTCTTTCAAATGTCGAAAATTGAAATATTTTTGTAGACAATTAAATTATTTTCTTCAAAATAAAATAGCTTTTTTTTAGGAATTTAACTCTTTCGTTGAAAATTCATCTATTTTGTTTGAGAATGGTAGAAACTTTGACTGTTTGGTTGAAACTTAAGTTTTTTGATAAAAATTAATATTTTTGGTATGGAAATTAAACTATTGGGCTGAAAATTTATGTATTTTGTTAAAAATTTAACTATTTTGGTGGAAAGTCCAATAGTTGGGTGAAAAGTAACTTTTTCGTTGAAAATCCACCCTTCTGGCTTGAAAATACGACTCTTTTGATCAAAAGTGTTCTTTTCGGTTTGAAAATTAATTTCTCCCAGTAAAAAAATGTCATCTTCTTTGGTTAAAAATAAAGTTATTTGCTTGAGTGACATGTCTAATACTAGATTCGAATTTCATTCAAAATATATATTGTTTTTCACTTGCAAAAATATATTGTCAGGTTTTTATAAATTATCATCTTAGGTATTTTGATTTTTAAATTATAAAATTGAGGAAGTGGAAAAAGTAACTTTTTAGGTAACTTAAAGCTACTTTGTCTAGTACCTGTAACTAGGTACAGTTACAGGTAACGTATCTGTAACTAGTTACCTTTTTTCGCTAAGTAACGTAACTGTAACTAGTTACTCAAAAAAATTAACTTATCCAACACTGGCATACACGTTGTAAGCGTGCGTGAAGCGCATTGAACGACTGCGCCACACGTAAAATTTGAAACTACTCGTACCGTAGTTTAAAATCTACCGTAGTTTTAAAGTTTTGAAATCGGTCTTGAGCTAATGTCATATTTTTTTTTGGTATCAGCAGTTCACACGAAAATGTTGCAGGTCAAAATTTATTCGCGTGCAGTAAATCTACAAATTTGTTTTAAACTAAATGCTTGTCAAAAAAACTACCCTACTTTTCATTTTAATCAAAATTCTATTCGAAGAAAAAAAATTTTTTTTAAGGAAACAGGGCGCAATACGTTAAAATATTGCAAAGAAAAATGTTTGAATAAAAAGTTGCAGGGATACGTTCGTCCTAGCCGTCCGACTTTTTCGACTTTCGAACAAAAATTGACTTTCAGAAGAAAAATACGGCTGAACTACTTTTTTTCGTTTTTACCACTACTTTGTCACTTAGTTTCGATGTTATAGTTATATTGAGACTTTCAAAGTTGGTCATCAAAATATGAAAAATAGTACCAGTTTCATTGTGAACACTAGGAATTACATAATCACATTACATAATCATCAAAAATTAATAGACAAAAGTTTTAGATTTGACCAAGAAACCGACTCCCTGAGAAACGGCAATTAGATCCGAACTCAAGAGAACGATACGAAGGTCTGTGGCTCAATGTCTCTGTTTTTTAAATTTTTTTAGGAAGAAAATTAAAGACACAATTTACATACAATGAACTTTTTGAATATGTTTTTTCAAAATAGCTGATTTTTGGATTCACAATGCGTTTGAGCCTTTTTGTTCACAAATAATTTTTACACAGATTGATTTGATAATATTGTGTCTTTAATTTTCTTCTTAAAAAAAAATTAACCAAAAGTTGTTCGACCAACGAAGCTTAACGCACACTTGTTATTAATTGGTATTTGATAAGACGCGTAGTTTTTGTTTCAATCTTGAACAAAAATTAAATAAACAGATTTAAATTTTGAAAAAACGACACAGGTACAATACAATGTTAATAACAATTTTTCTCGCCTACATTAGATCTACAAATTTGCTTTCGACCTTAATTTAATATGACGCTTACCAGCTTTTATTAATTATACAAACAAGAACATGAAAATGCGTCTGATTTCATATCAGTGCACATTATGAATCGTAATAGTTATAATAGTCGCTGGGAGATTGTAAATACTACATTTTGTACAGAATTGTGTTGTACTCCCTCGGCTTTAGGGTCAGGTGAATTGAAAACAATGACACTGCTTCAAACGTTTCGGCACACAATGGTGTCCCTCTTTACAGAATTTTATTGAATCTGTGAAAATTACATAACTTCTTGTAGATACGCACATTCACAATTGAACGTATTATTCTTTCGTTAATATCGCATTTGTAAAATTACATTATTGTTTTTAATTTTTAATTTAAAAAGTTATACAAATTGTCAGAGTTGTAATACAATATTGCAGTCACTGAAGCGAAGTAGATGTGATAAAAACATATTTACACTACAGTAAAAATATAAATTGTTCAAAAACATTACAGCTACAGAATTTTGTCGTTAAAAAACTTTCTCTCTAATTCTTTGTATAAAAATGTATAAAAAACATTATTTACAAAAAAAAATTGATGTAAAAATGTCATGAATTTCCTATTATTTTTCATTGCGTAATATGTCTGTGAAATTAAGAGGTTTTTTCCTCAAAAGCAGACTGTAGTAACAATACGAAATTATCAAAAACATTGCAGTCACATAATTATTCAAAAAATGTTTTTACAAATCTAATTACCGATGAACATTTCATGTAAACATTTACTCTGTTGTAAAAATACAAATTCGCAAAAAACATTGCAGTTGAAAAAATTTCCCTTAAAAAATCCTGCGCGTTACGGTCTTTTAAAAAACTACGACTTTATCGAAGACGTAAATACCTGCAATTTAAAAAAAAAATAACATTGTCCTAACTGCAATAGGTCGCGAGGTACCACCTGCCGAAGGTGATCTTTTTTTTACCTATTTTTGCCGCCAAATGTGAAGTCTTCCGTTTTTGTAAATAGTTCGTTTCAGTAATGTCACAGAAGAAAATCCCAAAAAGAAAAGTGGAAAGAGGTCAGGATTAAATTCTGCGTAGGTGAAAAAGAAGAAAATGGGCTTGAGTCGAAGTGAGGATCCTTAATGAACTCTGTTCCTCGCCACTATGGAGGTCAGTCGAAAGCGCGCTTTTTGTCCACTTGTCAATAAAGCATCCGTTTTTTTTTCTTTTCTTTTTCGTAATTAATAAAATAGCCATTTCGTCAACAAAGTTTTTGCAGCGTGATAATTCCCAATACAAAATTTTTATAGATCAGATATCTACATGCAAATATGTCAATTTTAGTGATAATGCTATTGTTCATAACCCTATACCTTGAAAACAGCTAATTGGACAAGAAAAGTCTAAACGGCAAAAGCGATTTATTTCTTCTATGGGAGATGTACCGAAAAAATCCGGCGACTATTTATGCCAAATGACTATTACGACTATTTATACCAAAATTTCGGTACTCGTAGCCACGGACTTTTTCTAGAATGAAATTATGTTATCATGACGTATAATTTAGGGTAAATACCATAAACGAAAATCTTAAAGTAACGGCGAGCATCGAGCTCGAGTTTTGTGAAAAAGCATAAACGATAGCCCTACCTCTAACAGGTTGACCTTGCAAAGTACACTTCTACTCTACTCAATAAGACTAAAGCTGAGCGTTGAAGGAAACTTCGGCCACTTTTTAACATTTATCAACCATACAAGCTGCTTCATGAATTGAAAATAAATATTTAGCCATTTACAATAAGTGAATAAGTAATTATTTAAATAAATGTATGTATTAAATGTGCATTTTTGGCACTTCTCGTCGCAATTTCTGCCAGGAACGCTTACTCCAAATATTAAAAATTATTACTTAATCGTGTTTGATCAATAAATAACTGTTTAAAGAAATATATTTCAAAGTCCCATCAAATGTGCATTTATTGCCATTTTTCGTGGCATTTCCTGTTAGGGAAGCTTAGTATAGGTAATCTATTTTAATTAATGAATCAATAACTCCATAAATTAATATATTTCCATCATCCCATTGAATGTGCATTTTCTATCATAATTTATGTTTGGGAAGCTCATTTCAATTAACAATATAGCAATCCATTATGTAAAAGTACTCATTGTAGTACAGAATACAGTCACTGTAGAAACATTTACGTCACATAAAAGTACGTGTTCATATTTCGAAAAATATGAAGAACACTTGCAAAGACAGAACATTATTGCACATTCGATTGATGTTTCATATACATTTTTGTTTAAACAATTATTCATTTATTTGTTAAGAATAGCTAAATATTCATTTTAAATTAATCAAGCAGCTTTAATGGCTAAAAAATGTTTAAAAATGACCGAAGTTTCGTTCCACGGGGCGCTTTCGTCACTAAATAGAGAAAGGGTAGACTTTGCAAGGTCAGTACCGTGACCTGTTACAAGTACGAATATTTTCTTTTTTTTTAACTTACGCACAATGTGATCCTCTTTCATTGTTCCTCCAGATCTTTTTCTTCTGTGACATTACTAAAACGAGATACATTGAAACTAGGGCCAGCGCTATACATTTGGCCGCCCGTGTGCAAAATTTTTTTTGACGCCCCCCCCCCTTCTTTGAAAAAAAGAAAAAGACATTTTCTACATACGGAAGCTCTACTTTCCTTTCAACATTATTAATATTATTAACATTATTATTATACACATTATTTCCATTATTTACATATAATAACGAGTCAAAAGAAATTTGTTTGCCTTGCTTTATTCTGGGCAAATTCTTCAACCAATTCAGACACATCCAATCAATTCGTAATCACTCACTCAATTGATATAGTCAAGTTTGACAGTCTCTATTCCACCATTGCTGTTTGCAAGTGGTTTTTTATTATTTTCAATTTTGAAAAGGATCGCTACTGAATCTCATAATTGTTTGGCATGCGAGAGATATATAATACATTTTCGATGTTCATAATGATACATTTTTCTAATATTTCTGCCCCACGCACAAGTCTATGATCATTTTTTACTGCACGAACCTTCACTAAATGCTTCAAATTCAATGCGCCGTTCGGATTTATTTCGATTTCTAGCACAGCAACTTCTGCGTAAAATTTTTCTTTTATGCAAGCAAACTTTAAAATTCTCGCATAGGTTCCGCACTGTAATAACACCACGGTGTCATCCCTTCTTTCCGGTCTCTCATAAAGGACAGAGTGAAAAGACGTACCGTTATAAATACATCGGTCAAAAAATTTCACTTCATTGTCGCGAGTATATTCCGAAAAATGTAAGCAATCGGTGCTGTACATCGGTACACCTACAAACACTACGTTTTCACTGCATCTTGTCACATTTCTAACTCTGTGCGGAGAAAATAGGTTATGGTAGTACACCATGCAAGCTTCCGATTCTGAATCGTCCACGGCGCATTGTACCTCATTTCTGCTTAGGGTTCCTCTTGCCATTTGGTCATATACACCGACTGGGCCATTGACTTCTGACTTCAGGTGAAAATTCCCATCTTCGAAGGGAAAAGTAGAATGGGCCCACGATGGACCACAATTTGCCACAGATGCCACAGCATGTTTGAGGGTGTGCATATTGAAACTCATAAATTGAGTTCCATATATAACTTCGATCTCGTCAACGAAAGTGCGAAGGTCAATTGCACACTGCCTCAATTCATTAACTGTTATGGTGCTCTGGAGGAGTATATACATGCTCTTGCAGAACAATGTGAAATGTTGGAAGGCGCGTTCATCCAGAATTCCCGATAAGCAGGGCGCAGCATAAAAAATCATCCAAGACCGCCATTCGCTAGCTTTCCACACACTTTTGTGCGTTACTATTGAGCGCGGTAGGCGATGGATTTCTTTTGGTGGAGTAATACTCATGAGACGCTTATCTATGGCACCTATATCGGCCTTTGATAAGCGGATGGGACTAGCACGACGTGGCTCAGTCCATAAAGACCAAAACCGCTCAGCGTTCCCTAGGCAATCACCATGCTGATATTCTCTTGCGAAACCCCAAATCATGTCAAAGCCATGCAGTTCGCTCAACACCGAAAACCCTTTTACGCCATTAACTGGTTTGCCCAATTTCAGCACGTCATCGACATTCTGCAAGTAACTCTTATGATTTCTCAGTGATGCTTCTTTTATTCCTTCATTCTTAGTTGTGATGAAGCGCACTGCTCCTTCATGCGTTCCATGAATATCGCACCACGAGCAACCATAAAATCCACTGTAGCTTATACGATTTTGAACAATTGCCCGGGCTACAGTATCCACGCTGCAGACTAGAGGCTTAACTACCAAATAATTGCTGCACCCAACTTTATGTTTGCTAACGAAACCACTTTCCGAAAGAGGTTTCGCCTGTTCAACGAATGATTTTAAAAACAAATTCATTAAAGCAGGATTTGGTTCGCGGTCACCGATCCATAAACCAATTAAAATACGATATTTAAATCGCAGTGCTGGAGGGAGTTCGTTTATAATCGCGAAAATTGGGTAGAATGAGTCCTTTGTACTGTGATTAACAGGTGCGCCGTCCGTATTGAAAATAAAAGTCAGCAATTGAATTTCTTCTTTTTCAGATAACTTCCCTTCCTTTAAGTTCTTGAGTAATTTTTTA
Source organism: Andricus quercuspetiolicola (assembly GCA_035222095.1). Classification (NCBI taxonomy): domain Eukaryota; kingdom Metazoa; phylum Arthropoda; class Insecta; order Hymenoptera; family Cynipidae; genus Andricus; species Andricus quercuspetiolicola. The sequence goes on along the minus strand of JAWWEA010000063.1, from coordinate 709,076 downwards.
TACAATATACCATCATGAACATCACGTATCAACCCATCATTATTTGACCTCTCCTCAATTGTATGCATATAATTAGAAATAGCTTCTCTCACATTGTCCTTGGCTAGAAGTGTTTCTATTTGATATTTAAAATCAATTGATAAGAAATGTTGGCGGCTACTCATTGTTAACTCATACTCTTTGTTGCAATTCTGACATACTGCAGCGTGATTTCTAAAATTTTTCTTTGTAACCGATGATTCTAATTCTTTAGGACATGAGTCACAATAAAACACGTGTGAAATAACATGATCTGGGGCATCAAATGCTTGTTTCAAATAGTAATTGCTTACCGACCAGTCTTGAAAAGATGGTCCAGCAAAACATTTAGTCATTTCTATTAATTGTTGTCTAGCTTCATAAGAGAGAGAGAACCGTGTAGAAAATGACATAATTATCACTAAAACTTCGGACGTTGTGAGATTAGCTTTATCAAACATAATGGTCTTATCTTTTAGTAAATCGTGTCTCATGCGATTCTTTTCGTCAGGGTCTGCTACATCCTCGCCTTCTGTACTGCTACCTGCATCTACTCAAATTCAGTACATGTTTTCTCAAGAATATTTATGTCATTTTTTCTTTGTAATAGGAAATACATTTTTAAAAGAGATATCGAATTAATTAAATAAATTAATAAATAATGACCCAGGCGGAAAATTCACTAGTCCGCCGGAGTTCACCACCGGCGCAGTACCTGACCAGTACTGGTCACCAGTACAGATAATCGTCAATTCGCCCAGTACTGGCCGACGGTTGGCTCCACATTAATGTAAATTTTAAACAATAATATTTTGGACATATTAGGTTAAAAATAGTTATTTAACTAAACATGGATCCTTATGATTTTTTTAACAATAAAATATACTTATTTTTAAAGGACATAGTTTTGACAGATCTAAAAATGAAATCAAACCATTTTCAATGTTTCGATATATGCTTTAATTCAAAGTTGTTTTATATTGAACGATTCCAGTTTCAAATAATTGAATGTTTAACGTTTCAAGCTAAAAGCTGTTCAACAAGATTCTTTTTAAAGAAAAAATCACTAAAAACAGAAACTCAAAAGTCAACTTGCGTAACAGAAGTGCACAAAACGCCTTCAAACAAGAAGTATGTTTCCAAAAATCAGTGTGATCGGCTAATTAGATATAGTTGTATAACAAAGGAAAACAAACAGGAAGAAAAAGGAGTTGAACTTTTACAATTTTTAAAAACTTGTATAATAATTCAAATCATTATAACTTTTTATATAATAAACTAACAAATTTAAGGACTCGCATACCTGCTTGAAATTAAAAAATTGTAATCGTAACAGATTTGAGCAATTTTTACTGAAACTAATGTCAGAAGTCATAAAAAATAAAGGCTTCTTATGTATTCCAAGTATTTTAGATCATTACAAAATGAAAAACTTAAATAAAAAGAAAATTAAAGAAACATAGTAAGTAAAACGTAAAATATGTATTTATTTCAAAAATATTCGTTCCAAATTATTAAATTATTTCTTTTTGTTGTGCAATTTTAAAGAATTCAAATTGATCTCAAGGAATTTCATGAAATCTGAATGGCTTACCACTGTCAATTTCCATCTTTACTGTCTTGGAGGTAGGTTCTGCCGATGCACACGGTTGTAAGAATGTACCGATTTGGCAGGATTCCGGTGACGCTTCCTCAGTACCTTGATAGAAAAAATTTTTCTTTGTAAGAAACAACAAAAATGAATTCATTGGAACTTCTTTAAGGTAGCAAATGTCAACAAAATTTGCAGATCAGCAATTTCTTTCGGCTGTCTGATATTTTTAAGAGTCTAAATACTTAAAACTGATTTAAATTGTAAAAAAATCAAACGTTTTTTTCTTTCTCCTACACAAGTATTGAATTAATTTATATTGACACACTTACCATGCGAAGACACGTTCATCGCCTCCATCTTTTTCCATTTTCTTTGCGTCGTTTCACATACCTGTGCACTTTGAAAATCTTTGTCCATATACGTATAATGCCGAGTACGTTTCTTTCCACTTAAACTTAAATGCGATAGCCCTGCGTTCATTTCACTCATTTTTTGGTTTGAATTACTTTACAATGTACAGGGTATATTCACCTTGCAAGAATTTTTCAATTTCACCTTCGTTCATCTACAGCAGGTAGTAAACTGAGACTGCAGTCAGGTGCGAAGTGACTTTGAAACTCCGTAAACGTACAATAATGCAGGACTGTCCGTGTTACTCATCAAACCCAAAAGTTAATTACCAAAGGGGCCCTTGCATGTCAAAGATAAAAGTCAAATGGAAGATTTTGCTTTTCTTTGTGTGTAGAGCACTAAATTTGTTTCCCAACGATTTTGCAACATTTTGCTCTTCTAAAAACTTACTAACAATTAAAAATTCAAGCCATTTGTCAAAAAACGGGGTTTCAACTACGCGGAAAACAGTGGATCGTTAGAAGAACTATCTAAACCAGTTGCTCCAACTATTTTAAATTGAAGCGCGGCTTTTTTTATGTGAATTTTGTTCAAATTACTATTTATGTTTTACTTCAGTTAAACTGACTTTTTAAAAGAGTAAGATGAACAATTTCAAAACGTTGGATGCAATACGCCACTTGGTAACCGTCCACACTCAGCGCAAGGAAGAGTTACTACTTCGTGTAGCAAGACTTACTTCTCTGAAGAGTACACAGAAAAAACAGAAGATAAACTTTACATCGATTTCCGACGAAAAATCCTTTGCAACAAAAATTAACTTCACAGAATAACCTTTACACAAAGATCGGTTAAACTTTCTTTTGTTTTTCCATGCCAAACGCATGTATTTTGAAAGACGCGAAGTTGGCTGAACAAAACTTTATCGCTCTAAAAAATTTCCTGCAACAAATT
>JAWWEA010000063.1:636190-650196 GCA_035222095.1 Andricus quercuspetiolicola | reverse complement strand
AATAAGGGAGTATCTACATAAAAATCTGGCTATTCGTACCGAAATTTCGGTACAGATAGCCCCCCTCTTCCAGCTCGCCCTATTCGTTTGTACCGAAATTTCGGTACACGTAGACACGGCCTTATTAAAATTCATAATATGCATTAGCATTGGAACATGCGTATTTCGATTGTCTTGTTTTCGTAATTAAAAAAAAGTTTAGAGCAATTTTGTAATACTTTCAAAAACAGATAATTTTGGTCTCTTGTCTATTTATTATATCTTGCTAAAACCATAAGTAATGTCAGTAGAAGGCTGGCTAATGAACCTGACCTGCCTTTTTGGACCAAAAACCAGTGCGCAGAAGAAAATTTAAATTAGAAAATTTCTTCGAAAGTTATCGCTTCGTCAGAAAACAGACAGATCGAGAGACAGACATCTTCATAAAAACTATTTCTTCTGATTCAGGGGGTCTCAAAACGTCGAGAAATGATGAAAACTCGATAGTTCAAAATTCACATGAGTCGAAAACATTCCATCATAAGCGATGAGAATATACTAAATCTATTTTTTTTTTGTTTTGGAAAAAAATGTCAAAGATGAAATTCAGAGGTGGTGCCAGCCTCCTAAAGTTTAACACGTATTCCCCACAAAAAAAATACGTTTTTGTAAATTTTACTCAGAATCGTCAATATTACTGTATCGAGTTGACATTCAAAATTTCTGTTCACAATTAGGCATGGAATATGAATAGAATATTGCTTCTTAAATACCACCCCCATCAGTATCTTTTATAGGATCCCAAAGAAACCCCATAAGTAAAAAAATGGGTTTTGAGAGTTTTTCAGTCTATGATTTTTTGGTGGTTTTTGTTAAACGAAAATTGCTTCTAATACATAAAACACTACGTTTTACTGATAATAGATATATACTTAAATTGTTTAATGAATTTATTATTGTTTCTAGGCATTTTTTCTTAGAATAGGGTTAGAAAGTCGCGGTTTTTTCAAAAAATTTTCATTTTTTGTCCTCTTTTCAATTACATTGATGTAATGCTTACTTAATGCCAACAAAAATAATTGTTTGAAAAATTTGTTATTAATGGTAATAACATTCTCTTAGAATGAGGCTAGAAAGATGAATTTTTCCCCAAATTTCCCACTTTTTGGCCAATTTTTAACTAGAATGAGGTAAATAATTAATTAAAGTTAACAAAAGCAATTGTTCAGCAATTTATTATCCTTGCTGATAACTTTCATATATTTGACTACTTTTCACTTGGAGGGGGTTAATAATTAATTCAGTTCAGCAAAAATAATTATTTAAACAAATTATTATTGCCCACAACTATCCTCTTCTTCCTCTTCTGGGGCTGTAACACCTTGTAGTTGGTGGGGAGGCTTAAGCATGTGGGAATTCTCTGAGATCCTATAATATTCTGAATTCCTTAAATTTCTTGAATATTCTAAATTTCTGAAATTCCTTGAATTCTCCACATCCCCTGAATTCCATCAAATCTTCTGAATTCTGTGAACTCCCCGAATTCGTAGAATTTCTGGAATCCTTCAATTCTGCTATATTCCTCTAAATTCTATGAGTTTTTTCAAGTCTGTGAAATTTAGGGAGTTCTAAGAATTTAGGAAATTCCACGAGTTCAAGGAATTCAGATCATATAGGCCATGTAGATGAATTCAGATATATACCAGTCTATTTTGGTTTGAAATTCAACCACTTGCTTAAACATGGGACCATTCTCTAAGAACTTGGTCCCTTTTGCTTGAAAGGTCAACATTTTGGTTTTGAGTGCAACTATTTTCGTTGATAATTTTTTTCTAATTTAACTAATTGTGCAGAAATTCACCTTTGTAGGTATAAAGTTCAGCTATTTTGTTGAAAATTCTACTATTTTTTCTTAAAAATTGAATTATTTGGTCAAATATTTCACTACTTTGTTGAAATTTTTACTTTTTTCTGAAAATTTAACTCCTTTGGTAAAAATTCGTATTTTCAGATTAAAAATGTATCTTTTTTGGCAGAAAAGTCGTGGAATTTGATGAGTTTATAAAACATATTACTACATTTTCTTCATTTTCTAAATTTAAAAAATAATTCGGATAGTTTACAAGTTTTATTTAATTACTTCTTGAATCACGATTATCAGACGTGAACTTTTTTTCAATGCTATAATTACGAAATCATTAAAAACTCGTCACAGAAACTCTGTAAATATCAAACGATTACACCATTTCGCCCTAGGATTCTAATTCCCTAGTCACTCGAGATTTACTTTATTTTTTTATTGCCTTGTTGTAGAGTGACTATAATCGACATCAAGCTAATATGAAGCAATCATATGTTTGCTAATAGCGTTTTATTTGATCAGCTGTTTTTGTATAAGATAATTTTTCTTATACTCTTCCTTGCGTAATGTTTTTAACAAGTCAACATATTTGGAAATCTATTTATCCACAATTACGTTATAAATTCAAGGGGCAGCAATTTTAATAAAATATAATAACATTATGAAGCCCGAATATTGCTATATTTGGATTAGTATTTTGATTTTTTTTTCATTCTGTAGATTGTAGAAAAATAGTCATAAGTACGAAGTTTCTTGACAATTTTTTTCTTCAGGACGCAATTAATTGAACGGATGTACCCATCCAGTTAATTGTCGTGACTAATACCATTTATGAACTCAGGACCTGTGTTCCACGTGCCAATGATATCTATCGTCTACAGTATTTTTGTATTTGTTATATAGAGAGACACAGAGCAGTTGACATTTCGAAATCTAATTCAACTACCAACTCTCGTTTACACGTTTTGAACGCGAAAAAAGGCAAACAATTTCGTAACTTATTATATCAATTGTCAGAAGTCAAAATTAAAAATTATTCTCAAAATTACAATTTAATTGCATCTGATGAGAATCTTCATATTTACGGATTATATTTAATAAATATCAATTCGAAAATTATCAGAAAAAGATGGATGCTATCCGCCACCTTTTTTTCTGTCACCAGAACAGCACAAAAAATATCCTTACATTTTCGCTTCCCTAAATAATTACAAATGAAGGCCACATGCTTCAATGGAAGAACTATTTTTGCTTTTTAACCAGACATTGATTTTAATAAAGACTGTTTAAAAGTGGACTTTTTGAGAAAATCAAATTTTATAATTTCCGGAAAAACTGCTCTCAATTTATCATTTTCAAATATTTTTGTATTTTCATCGAATTATTCGATCCATCAAAACCCCACATAAAAACCACTAGATTCTTTTCAAGGCGTGTTGATCGATTTGTCTTTGTTTGCACTTTAATTCATAAGAGAGTAAATGTTAAGAAAAATGATTGAGCTGGTTCTTGTCTTTCGACATATAAGGATGTTTAATTATTCTAAAGGCGCCAAGGGTATTAAATCTGATACATTCGTAAAACTTCGAGAACTAAGATCAACAATCTTTCTCCTTCCACTCTAGCTATTTTATAGAAGAAATGAAACGTGTCATTTAGAAGTAGTAAAAATTGGTATAAATATCAGGCATTTATCAAGTTACTCTTCAAAAGCAATTTCTGAATTCAGTTCAATCCTTAATTTCTCTGTCAGAAAAAATGAAGGCCAGTGCTGTTAATCTTCTTCTTGCATTCGTCGGATTCTTGGATTATGATGGTAAGTGCAATGTTATATATTGAAATTTATATTTGTGAAAAAATATGAAATTAGACACTATTACAAAATAAAGCATTTAAAATTGTAACAAGAATCTAGACGGGTAGCTCAAGCGGCACTTAAAGTACTAATGCTTTTAAAACACGCTCAGTCGGGAATTGTAGAAAAAAAATTGAATTTACAAGACACAATCCGTAAAATCTTATTTTCAATTTAAACGCAACAAACGTTGAAAATCTTCACAGGTTCCACAGATATCACTGAAAATGTTTAAGCATATCAGCGTCGATAGCCAAACCGTTTTCTGATTTTCTACCTCAACTTCCACTTGAGTTACAATTCAGGAGAATTGTAAAGAAAGTTCCAAATTTACAGAACGTAATTCTTAATATCTTATCTTTAATTGAAAATTAAACTAAATAAAACCTCAAGAAATCAAGAGAGATCATGAAGTGAACCTTTCTTCGATCGTTTTTTTATATTGAAAAATATGAGGGAAAACAAAGCTTTTCATTCTTTAAATCGGTATCACGATCAATTCAGAAAAAAATAAAAAAGGAATCGAGTTCAAATTTCCTTCTATTATAACGTTTCGGCCTCATCTGTGGACCTTTATTGGAAACAAACATCTGTTATAAGAGTATAAATAATTAATAATAATAAAGAAATACATACAAAAAGATAAATTAGATGTATGAAAGATGCATAATACATATGTAAAAGTATCTATTAATTAAAAAACACAAATTCTTAACGTGAATCAATATTATGTATATTGTAGAATTCATTCTTTATGTCTTACGGCCACAGCAAAATAAAACAAATCAGAGCTTTCATTTTAACTCCTATTTCCACGAAGTTTCGGTATCACTGCGTGCCTTTTTCATAGTATCTGAATGAATATAATAATCAAATATATAATGTAATAATAAATTCAATATTACCTTCTCAAATATTTACGAGTAAGAAACAATAATACCTTAGTTAATTCAATTTTGTAGAGAAAAACCAAGCAATCCATTTTTGGAGGCAATGCATGTCAATTCAGTGTCAAGTTTAAAATAATTTTCTACGTTATTATAAGATGAAAGTATGACTCCAAGGAGATATTAAAGATGAATATGAGCAGAAAAAAATCTCATGAAAATTGAAGAGGTTTTTTTTCTGCCTGATGAGGAAGCATCAACTTCAATTAAATTTAAACTTTGAAATTAAAAGAAAAAATTTTTTTAGAAGGAAAAGTAACAAAGAGGACATTAATTAATTATGCTTTGATGAATTTTATTAATATTTAAAATTTCAGTTCGTAAATTGACGGAAATATTGCGAAATTTGTTTATGGATGTAGATTCAATATCACGTCTTTGATTAGAGTTTTTTTCGGAAGCTAATGTTTTCATGTTACAAAATCAAAATCGAAATGATGACTAAAATTCCAAGAGTGTTGTGACAAACCTGTATTTAAATTCCCCATTTCACAGTCTCTCCTGTGTTCGGCAATTCTAGGTTTTAATCTCCTCCCAGTTTCACCTATATGAGCTTTGTTACATTTGCATTTTATCATATAAATGACACCAGACAAATTTTCAATGCTATCTCTGTCTTTTTCCTTCAATAAATAGTTATCTAAATTATTGGTGTTCCTGAAATAAACGTTTATTAAAAATTTTTTTAATGAACGTCCTAAACGTTCAAAAAGACCTTGTATTTAAGGTAAGGTAACTTTTAAATCAATTTATTTTGAGTATCAATCTATTTGTTTTTCTTATTGGTGCTGTTATAAATTTCATGAACGCGTTCTCTAATAATGTCATTAATTAAAGGAACAGGATAGTTGCTGTATAATAATGTTGTTTTTAGTTCATTTGAATTTGCTTGTCTAAATTGAACGTCACTTAATTTGACATATCCATCCAACTAAACCTTTTATTAATCCGACTTTATGACAAAGTAAATTGTGTGAATTAAAATTGAGATATCGCCCAGACTAAGACGGGTTTTCAAACCAATTTGTTAATAAATCATCATTGGGAGCTTTAATTATTTGCAAATCAAAGTAGTTTATAACGTTATTTATTTTTACTTCGTGAGTGAATTTAATGCACTCCTCTGTACTATTGAACACATTTACAAAAAGATAAATTTTATCAGAAGGAACATTTGATATGATATCATCAACATATCTTTTATACAGGAGAGGTCTAAAGTCTAATAATTCCAGTGCTCTTTTTTCGACGTCTTGTGAAAATAAATCTGAAATTACCGGAGATAAGGGCGAACCCACAGGGCAATCTGATATTTGTTAATATAAATTGTTAATAAAGGAAAAAACAGTACCATTGAAAACTGTTCGTGTGACTATTATTAATTCATTCTTAGTTATTTTTGTTAAATTATTAATAGTCACACGAACAGTTTTCAATGGTACTGCTTTATTCTTTAATAACAAATTCTGTAAACTAATATTTGAATTTAAAACCTAAATTATTAGACTTTAGACCTGTCCTGTATAAAAGATATGTTGATGATATCATAGCAATTGTTCCCTATGATAAAATTGATCTTCTTGTAAATGTATTTATTAGTATAGAGCAGTGCATTAAATTCACCCACGAAGTTGAAATAAGTAACGTTATCAACTTGATTGATTTACAAATAATTAAAGCTTTAAATGGCAATTTTTTAACAAATTGGTGTAAAAAACCGCCATGGTCTGGGCGATATCTCAATTTTAATTCTCACAATTTATTTTGTCATAAAGTTGGTTTGACAAAAGATTAAGAGAATAGATCTGTCAATTTAGGTGACATTAGGTTTAGACAAAAAATTTCAGTCAACTAAAAACGACATTATTATATGAAAACTATCCTCTTCCTTTAATTAATGACATTACTACAGAACGCGTTGATGAAACTTATGACAGCACTAACAAGAAAAACACATGGATTGATACTTACAATAAATTTGATTTAAAAGTTACTTTACCTTATATACAAGGTCTCTCTGAACAATTACGAAGTTCATTAAAAAAGTTTAACATGAATGTTTATTTCAGAAACACCAATAATCTAAATAACTATTTATTGAAGGAAAAAGACAGGGGTAGCATTGAAAATTTGTCTGGTGTCATTTATATGACAAAATGCAAATGTTGCAACGAAACTTATATCGGTGAAAATCGGAGGAGATTAAAAACTATAATTGCCGAACACAGATGAGAGTGTGAAATTGGAAATTTAAATACAGGTTTGTCAGAATACTCTTGGAATTTTATTCATCATTTCGATTTCGATTTTAGTAATATTGAAATATTAACTTCCGGAGAAAACACTGATCAAAAGCGTATTGTTGAATCTATATTCTTAAATAAATTTTGCAATATTTTTGTCAATCTAAAAAATGAAGAAACACAAAAAATAATCAAAAATCAAAAATTCCATTTTGCGATCAAACTATACAAGATAGAAAAAAGATGGAGCGACAAAAATTATGTATTCAAAAAATACAAATATGTAAAAAATCACTTTTCGATAGGAGGCGTCGTTTTTATTTCATTCATAAAAAAACTGCACTCAAAATAGAAAAATTGAATTTTTAGGCAAATGACACAGGATAGGAAAAAATAGACAAAATTTGTTTACCCAAAAAAGAGCTGCACATTTGTTATTGATTATTTTCTAACAGGATGCGTGGTTTTCCTTCTAATCAAGAAAAATAACATTAACAACGGAAAAATTAAATTTTTGGAAAAACGACGCAAGGTACGAAAAAAAATGAATCAACAAAAAGCGTGCGTTCAAAAAAGATCTACAAATTTGTTAGCGATCACTTTTTGATCGGACGCGTGATTTTTTTTGGTTAGGGATTGAGCTACTTGGTTGAAAATTCGTCTTTTTTTGGTCTTTTTTTTGTTTAGATTGAAATTAAAATCTTTTTTGGTTGAAATATCAACTATTATATTTTATTTGAGAATTCATCTTTCTTGTTTGGAACTTCAACTACTTAGTAGGAAGTAGAACTTATTTGTTGGAAGTTAATCTCTTTGGTTTATGATTCATCATTTTAGTTGAAAATCTTCTTTTTTTGAATGAGGTTATTTAAAAAAAAATTTGTTCCGTAAAAATTAATTTTTTTTAATGAAAATTTAATTATTCTATGCTTGGTTGAAAATTCATCTTCTTCAGTTTAAACTTTAATTATTTGGTTGAAAATTCTTCTATTTTTTCAAAAATTGACCTTTTTTTGTATAAAGTAATTATTGTTGGTTAAAGAATGATTCCTTTGTTTAAAAATTTAATTATTAGGATGAAAATTCCTTTAAAATTTAAAATATTTGTTCGTTCATTTTTAAAATTTTATTAGAGATGATTCTTTTTTGGTACAAAATCATACTTCTTGGTTGGAAATTTATCCTTCCGGTTAAAAATTTATCTCTTTGATTGGAAATTATTTTTCTATTGAAAATACTTTTTTATTTATAAAAATTAATCTATACTATTCAGTTTTTTGTCAAATTTTTTTTGTAGAAATGTATGTTTTTGGTTGAAAATTCATCTGTTTGGTTGAAAATTGAACTGTTTCGTTCAAAATATGTATCTTTTTTTTGAAAAATAAATTTTTTCACTGAAAACTCAACTATTCCATGTTTGGTTAAAAATTTATCGTCTCCGGATAAAAATTCGACTATTTGGTTGGAAATTCCTGTATTTTGTTGAAAATTAATCTTTTCCTGGTAGAACATTAGTCTCGTTCTGGAAGTGTATAACTTTTCTTTGCCTTTCTAGTTATGAAAAAAATAATAAATAAACATTAGAGAGAAATGTATTTTAAACAATCCCTCTTTTTTATGAATGTATTTTGATGGAGGGGGATGGGGGCTGATATCAAAATATGTGCAATTCTACATTTTTCTTATACGCTTTGCAATAAACTTCTTGTTTTAATTCAAATCAACACTTTTTGAAGTCATTTACAGACCTAGTCCTCTCACCTACTCCTAACTATTTCATTCTTTGTTTTATCCCTTGTGTAGGATAGCTTCTTGTTTAAATTATATATTTTTTAAACATTGTGAAAAGAGCAAAAATAATTCTCTTCAAAAAATACAATACTATTTAAAAAATGATCCATGTTGAGGTTCACTTATTATTTGTTCATAAGTAAAAAGTCAAAGCAAAACTAAAGATTTCAGAAAAAGCAGCCTTCTATTATTACTCTGAGAGAAGATAGTGATAAACAATAATGAATTGTTTGAATAAGCATGTTTCTTAGTTTGCATTATTCATAACATCACTAAGCGAAAAGTGTACAAACAGTTTAAGAGTTTAGAAAAAACCGTAACTTCTTAGCACTCAGATAGGAGAAGATAGTCATTAACAATAATATATTGGATGAAAAACTATGTTTAATTACTTGCTTTATTTACTGCTCTAGTAAGTAGAAAGTGGGTGAAAAGATAAACATCTCAGAAGAAACTGCAACTACCCAGCATTAATAAAGAGGAAGATAGTTACGAACAATAATAGTTTGTTAAGCTAATTATTTTTGTTAAACTGCATTAATTATCAACTCACCCTCAGTAAAACGCAGACAAATAGTTGTAAATTTTGTAAAAAATCGCAACTTTCTAGCGATATTCAAATTGAATAGTATTACCAATAATGATAAATTGCTCAAAAAATTAATTTTGTTAGCTTCAATTGATTATTTAACTCACCATAATTTAAAATTGGACGAGAAGTGAAATTTAAAAAGAAATGCACTTTTCTAGCATTATTCTGGAAGAGTATCATCACAAATAATAATAAATTGTTTGAACAATTACGTTTGTTAAAATAAATCAAGTATCACCTAACATTAATTGAAAATTAAAAAAATATATAATTACTTTGGAATTTTTGAAATTGAATTTTTCGGTCACATTGCCTAATTCTACCAGAAATAACTAGCAAAACGGCTAAATGCAATCCATGTTTACGTCTTTCCCATAATGGTTTTGACAAAGTGAAAGTAACTTGAAATTTAATTAACAATGGACATTTTTATATGTATGAGAATCGCCTGTCCAGCATGAAATCTTTCAAATCCAATACAATTTCAGGTGAACCTATATCATACTATTATTGCAGGCACACACTCCATTGAAATTTCATCATTTGAAAAATTACATGAAATGATTCATCAAAGAATAATAAAAAGATTCATTAATGAGGAATGAAAGCCTTATACTAACTACATAAGGGCTAGAATTAGTCCTAGAGTTATAAATTACTTAAGTTATTGTCTTTAAATGCTACGTACATCTTCCGTAAATATTTATTATGTATGTATAAATATTTATGTTCAAGTCTTCGCCAGGACGAAAATATCTGTTAAAACAAAAGCATCGTCATTTTGTCTGCTTTATTTTGAACAAAGTGAAAATATTCTTTACACAAACATAATTGTAGATTTGAAGCTTTCATGATGATTCATTATGATGAAATAAAAACTTTGGTTTTCATTCGTGAACTGATGTTTCAGGTCACGTTGTTCTCATATTTACTCTTCACGATGCCTGTGATTGGTCAGAGTGCCCCACCGTGGGGACTCGTCAAACTTGATTGGACAATCATGCCTTATTTGGAGAACCTGGGAGGATGGATCGCCAAATCGGATTAGTATTATATCCATTGTATCTATTAATGTTATTAGGGCGTTTCAAGATTGCCATTGCTTCTCTGTGTTTTCGCGGGAAAGTATTGCATGTCAACTGAAATGCTATGACCTGTTTCAATATGATGCTCAACTAGTGCTGATTGTGGAAATGATTTAGTCTGACTCTTATGTTCCTTTACACGTTGTCTTACAGCTCTCCCGGTTTCTCCAATATAGGCTTTGCCACAAGAGCAAGGATTCTCATATACTCCTGGACCAATGAGAGGTGTCTTTTTATTTTTAGCGTTGTTTAGAATCTTTCCTATTTTTTCAAGTGGTTTAAGTATGGTTTTTATGTCGTGTTTGTTTAGAATCCTTCCCATTTGTTCTGTGATACCCTGTATGTAGGGTAGAATGGTGGTCGTTTTTCTCTCTTTTTCTTTAGTTTTTTTATTTCTTTTTCTTTGTTGACTTGTTTTCTTCAGTATATCTTCTTATTGTTTCATCAATTTGTTTGTTTGCGTAACCGTTCTGTATTATGATTTGCTTAATGCTTTGAAGTTCCTTTTTTGAGCTACCTTTGACTGTTATGGAGACCGCTCTATATACACTGGAGTCGATGACCAATTGTTTTTGATATTAGGACGTAAATGATTGATGAATTCAAAGAACTTTTTTAGTTTGTGTAGTCCATGTCTCCAAATACCAAAAGTGTCGTCAACGTAGCAGAACCAATATTCCGGTTTAAGTTTGCCTTGGTTGAAGCTTTTAGTTCCTAGATGTTCCATAAAAATGTTTGCTATTGCAGGTCAGATCGTGGATCCCTTGCTGCTCCTGAGGTTTGTTCGTAGAATTGGTTATTGAAAGAGGAGTAAGTGTTATTTAGACAGTGTTCTATTGAATGTATGAGATCACAGGGAAAATTTGTAAAAGATTTAATAATATCGATTGTATCAGAGATGGGTACTTTTGTAAGGAGCGACTCTACGTCGAAACTCACTAGGATGTCTTGAGATTCAATGTGAAACTCTTTTATTTTTTCGATAAAGTCAAAAGAGTGTTGGATGTGTGTGATAGATTTTCCAGTAAAAGGTTTCAGTTGTTTGGCGAGGAAGCGTGCTAGCTTGTAAGTTGGGGAGTCAATTGCGCTGACGATCAGTCTGAGTGGAGTGTCGTCTTTGTGGACTTTTGGTAGTCCGTATACTTCAGGAGAGATGGGAATAGTAGGTATCAATTTGGGCTTTGTTTCATTGTCAAGTTTAGTGCCTTTTAGAAGGAGTTTTGTTTTTCTGAATATAGTTCTTTTGGGGTCTTTTCTAGGTTCGTTATATGTATCGTCAGTTAGAAGATCCATGATTTTGTTGTTATAGTCTTCTTTATTCATTATTACTGTTGTGTTGCCTTCGCCTGCTGGTAATACTATATCTTTATTCTGATTGAGTTTTTCAATTGCTGTTTTTTCTTGTATTGTTGAATTTGAGGAAGGGAGTTGGGCTTTGCGTAAGATATTGTCCGTCCTACGTCGTGTCATTCGCTTTTTCTGGTGGAAGGTTATATATTGTGGATTCTAAACTGCTGATGAATTCTTCTTTCAAGATTTTGGAGAAAGCTATTACAGAAATTATGGCCTTCAGATAAGGCTAAAATCATTTCGTTGTTAAGAGGTGGTTAGAGATGTTTTTTACTGCGTCAGTTAGTTGTGTGTGTTTTTCCGGGAGTAATTGGTCAAATTTCAGTTCTTGTTTTTATGTAGAAAGATCCTTAAGATCACTAATTTATTAGTATCCGTAATTTCTGAATTAATAAATAAATTCTCACTAATTTAGATTCATAGGTTCTCCTAAGACTCTTTTATAATTCTTAAAATGCTATTATTTTAATAATTAGGTAAATGATTAGAAGTATTAAAATTATCAATATTTTGGTATGACTAGAAAATATAATGCAAAATTCATCCAAAAATATAGAAGAATGTTGCAATTATTTTGAAGGCTATAAGCATGATGGAAAATTTTCAAAAATTTTATGTTTGGGGGTAGGTAAAACTAAAATAATTGTGTTTATCCAGGTACGATTTTCTTATTTTTAACATTTTTTTTTCTGAAAGGAGAAACGATTTTACATTGCATATTATACAAAAAGTAATTTCAGCTTGAATAGATATGCAATTAAGTGACTGAAGAGCGTTCTTTTATTTGCATAGCTTTTTTTCTCATTCAAAATATACTTTAAGGTCTTTCGGAATTTTTATCTGAAATTTTCGACTTTTTATCCACTTTGTACTAAGAGTCAGGTAAAAGTTGAGGCAGTTGAGCGAACATAATTGTTTCAAAAACTATTTTTATTTATAACTACCTTTTTTTATATTGATGCTGAATAGTTGCTTTCTTCTGAAATTTTTAACTTATTTTCCACTTTGTAATTAGGGTAAGGTAATAATTAGTGCAAGTTAAATAACATAATTTCTTAAGCAACTGATTATTGTTTATAACCTAGAGTAATGCTAGACACAGGGACATTAGGATGAGGTATCAATTTTACAAACATCTGTTTTATTTCAGAAAAGTATATTCATAAAGTGAAAAGAGATTGTTTGAAAAATGATACTTTCTAATGTTATTTATTATTTGTTGATCACTACAAAGCCAAAGCGAATTTAAAAATTTCAGAAAAAATTGCAACTTCCTAGCATTATTCAAAGACAATATTATTAAAAATAATACTAGATTATTTAGGCGATTAAATTTGTTAATTTTAATAATTATCACCTGAATGTAATTGAAAAACTGAAATTAAGTTGAAAAACGTGCGACTTTCTATCTCTATTCTAAGAGAGAATTGCTAAAAATGAAAATAAATTGTTAAAACAGTTTATCTAGACATCTATCTATAATTAGATGTTGAATAATAAATACTACTTTCTTATGATGATTATCAATAGAAATTAGTATTTTGTCTACTTAAAACACTTTGTATTTTGAAAACAGCAAAAAATCATAATTAGCGCTAAAAACCCGCAAAATACAAGTTCTTACTTGTGGGGGTTTTTTGGGACCCTATAAAACAGACTTATGGGTCTGATATTTGAAGACACGTGGGGAATGAGTGTGAACTTCAGGGTTTGAAGAAGTGAATTTAAGTTTTTAACCTTTTTTACGCTTTGAACCAAACCTGGTAAAATTTAACTAATTGCTAGTGAAATTCTACAGATTTGATAAGCGAACAGTGATCCACTAAAGATTAGCAAAAAATAGCCAATTCGAGTAGTCAAAATATCTGCTTATTTAACAGTGAAAAACTAATTGCGCAGTGAAAAAAAAATTATTCAGGATTGTATATAATAATTTAAAGAATGTTAAAAACTTGGAAAACGTGAAACATTCCACATGTATGTTTTCCTCATTTTACATCGAAAATTGGAATTATTTAGCATACTTAGTAAAAATTATCTGTCTGGAATGAGTATCAGCTTGAATATATATGCAATCAAGGGCCTAAAATAGGTTATTTTATTTGTATAGTTTTTTTTTCGTAAGCAAAATATACTTTGCAGTCTTTCTAAATAAAAATTTGTAAAATTTAACCAATTGCAAGCGAAACTTAACAGATTCAATTAGTAAGAAGTGAGCCAGTAAAGATTGGTAGAAAATGACTAATTCAATTAGTCGAGATATTTTCTAATTCAATAGTGGAAAGCAATTGATTGCAGATCGG
>JAWWEA010000063.1:571871-581970 GCA_035222095.1 Andricus quercuspetiolicola | reverse complement strand
TTCTGCTAGATATGAAAGAGCTTGTGATAGCTGATACGATCCCGTAAAAAGGATGAGTAAATCTCGCTCTGTGAGTTCATGGAAGTGTAGAATGTCATGCGTCGATAATTACTGGAATGCTGTTTTTCGACGACACAATCGTTGCTCTTCACGGTATATGGGGGTTCCCCGAACCGTATATATATATAGTCACATGAGGTACCCATATGGTAATACGAAAATTATGTTTCATTTTTTTTAACTATGGCGCACCACTCCGATCAGTTCGGGGAAAAAATATGTTATTCTAGGGGATATATAGATTTTTTTGTGAAAAGATGGTACTCGCAGGTCCGAAACATCACCTTAAAAAAAATTCCCCAAAAATTCAAAAAATTTTTTTTGCTTGTTATTTTGGCCACAAAATTTTCTTAAATTTTCTGGTAAATTGTCTTATCAGTCTCCATAACATATATTTTGTTCATAAAAATCGGTCAAGCAGTTTTCGAGAAAAACCACTTTTTTGATTTTCCTTTCCCCCTCCATAACTTCCAAAAAAATGTAATTTCAAGGTCGAAATTTTTCGTAGTTTCTTGCTACCGTAGGATGAACATTTGATATGAATTTCAGCCTGATAGGAGCGGGGGCCGATTTGCCATGCTTATCCGGCTAGACCCTTTGCTATGAGACACTTTTTGATAGTATGTGCAGTTTTTGTTTTACTCTTAAAAGATAACGTCAGCAGTAAAAAATGTACCCGATGAATAGACACATTCTCATCAAAACTTTGTTTATTTAATTTCTTTTTCGACGTGTGTATGTGTTTTCTAAATATTCAATTTTTTATTTTCTCAATACTATTTCTATCGATTAAAACAATGAAATAACTATCAAAAAAACATTATTCATGGCAAATTAATTAATTTTCACATTCTCATGAAGAAAAGGTATTAGATTTGTGTAAAACTTGACCCCCCGGTTTTTGTCCAATGTCCACGTTTTGAGACCTCCTGAAACCAAAAACCAGGCTTTTACGAATGTGTGTATGACTCGTTTCTCGAAGTCTTGGAAAACAATGTCAGGCCTCGAGTGTGCAACAAAGACTGCTGTCATGAATTTCGCCTATCTGGTACCTTAGAGGTTTCACAGCGTCAGTCCTACACCCCACCTAGTGTCGCTTAAAGGTTTTAAAGTAAGTTTAGTGCAGTGCCTTATTAAAATTTCCCAGAGTTTGGTTGATCCAGCAAAACAATTATGCAATTCTTGTACAATTGAGAAAAAGCCGAACATATCAACAGACTGTTTAACATAGTCATTCACTACTAAATTCAAAGTGTGAGGATTGTATAGAACAAAGGAAGCACGAGGATTTATATCCTTGATTCTTTTTTGTACGCCGACGTTTTTTCCTGACATATTAGGACCATTGTCATATGATTGACCTCTAATATTGCTTACCTGCAGACCGAAACTCTTTAACGTGGCTACTAGAAACTGGGCCAATCCCTCCACAGTAGTATTTTCTACGGAAGCAAACCCTAGAAATCTTTCTTCAATTTCAACAGGTCCATTCGATGGACATGAAACAAAGCGAATTACAATGGAAGCTTGTTCAGTGTGACTTTTGTCAGGAGTACAGTCAAGTATTACCGAATAATACTTGGCTCATATACATTTTTCTACAATTTGATTCTTAACCAAAATACCTGACATTTCAATAAATTCATTTTGAATATTTTTACCGAGATAACGTGCTTGAACTTTCTTTCCATTTTGAATTTGTATTCTTCTTAAATGTTCAGCTATACTGTCGTCAAATTTGGCAACCATTTCAATTAATTAAAAAAAATTCCCAGTATTTGGCTCGTACAAATTATCAACTTTTTCTTGAAATACTAAACATTGTTTACTAAGATATTTTACAATTTCAACTATCCAAATTAAAACCTTATACCAGTGTCATTTCTCAGATTCTAATAATCGTTGATATGAGGCATCAATCGTTTTATTAGTTTTCAAATTTGTGGACAAATTTTTCCATTCTTGAAACTTTTTAATATGCATACTACTTGTTTCATGTCGATCTAAGGCTCCTGAAACATTCTTCCAATCAGAAAAACCATTTTCGGTAAGACTGATACCGGTATTATCAAATAATTTACAGGGAAAGCAAAACAACGAGTTTGTTTCTGTCGAATAAATTAACCAGTCTCTGTTAACTTCTTCGCCGTTCGGTAAAATTCGCTTCTGATGTGAAATGTTAAAACTTCTACAACATTCATTTTTGGGGAAATTAAAATCACATACCTAAATTGGGCCTCTTTCAACAAGTGTTTGTCGGAAACTGTGTGATATCACATAAGCCATATGGCAGGGTCATTACTAATAATGTACTTATATACAGTGTTTTCTTCGCTGTTCTGTGATATTTCTTGTAGATCTACTATTTGTACCTCTTCCATTTTGTTATTGTCTCCTTCCAGGTCTTCACTTGTAAATTCCCAAAAATTCCCCTATTGCTTCGAAAAGTGTAGCGAATTTTTTCTGTGTATGAACCTGAAATTTCTTCAGCTTGAATCAAAGAAACATGCTATTATTTTGCTTAAGAAAAAATTATTAGCGATGTTTTAAGCGTTCAAATATTGTTAATTTTAGATTCTTTTGAGCAATTTTGAGGACTTGATAAGACTAAAAAAAATTTTTTTGCTAATTTAAAAAAAAATCGTGGATTTCAATTCTTCATGTCTTACGGTCACAATTATAAACTACATTAAAATTCGATTAAAAAAAACAAACATATTTTTCCGAATTCAAAATTTTATTTAATAGAAAAACTCCTTTTCACATTCCTGACGTTTCGGTACATATGCGTACCTTTTTCAAAGGTTTTTTAACCTGAGTTAAAGATGGTTTGAAGTAGTCAAAGCAGATTAATTTCAGTCAAAATTTATAAAGTCATTGTGTAAAAAATTAAAAATTAGTTATATGTAAGTCTCAAATAGATGAGACTTAAATCAATTAAAACTACATTTCTGGAAAATTAATTAGAAAGGAAATATTATAGGTTAAGAAGGGCGAAACAGGGCTTAAATTCGTCTTTTTCTTTTTTTAATAGAAAATTAATCTTTTTTGATAGAAGATTCATCTTTCGCGTTTCTAAATGAACTTCTTTGTTGTGAATTCAACTATTCTGGTTGAAAATTCAATTGTTTTCCAAAAAATTCGTTTTTTTGGATGAAAAGCCAACTGTTTTTGGTTGAAGTTTAATATTTTCTATTTGAAAATTCAATCATTTTTGTTTAATTCGATCATTCGGTTGAAAATTTATCTTTTAAGTTAAAAATTAAACCATTACTATTTAGCTGAAGACTCGTCTCTTTTGCTTCAGTCCTTTTTTTATATAGAAAATTAATCTTTTTTGTAAGGAAAGTCTTGGTTCAAAATTCGCCTTCCGTGTTTATGAATGAATTTTTTTTTTTAAATTCAATGTGTCTGGTTTAATATTAAACTGTTTTTGGTTAAAGTTTAATCTTTTTTGTTTGAAAATTCAATCTCTTTTTGTTGAAAATTTAAGCATTCGGTCGAAAATTGATCTCTTTTGCTTGAATTCGTTTTTTTAAATAAAAAATTAATCTTTTTTTGGTAGAAAAGTCTGGGTAGAAAATTCGTCTTCCGTGTTTATAAATAAACTCTTTTCTTGTGAAATCAACTTTTCTGGTTGAAAATTCAACTGTTTTCTAAAAAATTCGTCTTTTTGGTTGAAATTTAATCTTATTTGTTTGGAAATTCATCTTTTTAGGTTGAAAATTGAATTAATTTGTTAAAGATTGTACTATTTAGCGGAAAATTCGTCCCTTTTGCATTACTTAGTTTTCTTTGATAGAAAATAATTCTTTTTTAGTGGAAAAGTCTTGGTTGAAAATTCGTCTTCCGCGTTTATGAATGAACATTTTTTTTAAAATTCAACGTTTATGTTTGAGTATTCAAATGCTTTTGGTTAAAGTTTAATCTTTTTTGTTTGAAAATTCATCTTTTTAGGTTAAAAATCGAATTAATTTGTTAAATATTGTACTATTTAGCAGAAAATTCGTCCCTTTTGCATTAATTAGTTTTCTTTTATAGAAAATTAATCTTTTTTGGTAGAAAAGTCTTGGTTGAAAATTTGTCTTCCGTGTTTATATACAAACTTTTTGATTGAAAATTCAACTGTTTTCCAAAAAATTCGTCTTTTTGGTTGAAAATCCAACTGTTTTTAGCTTAGGATTAATCTTTTTTGTTTGAAAATTCAATCATTTGGTTGCAAATTCAATTATTTGGTTGAAAATTCATCTTTTTAGCTTGAAAATTCAACTATTTGGTTGAAAATTTATCTATCTTAGTTGCAAATTATTTTTTTATTTTATTTCAAAATTCACTTTTATGGGTTGAAAAGTCAACTGTTTAATAAAACATTCGGCTTTTTAGCTCAAAAACTCAACTCCAGTCGAAAATTTTTCTCTTTTGGTAGAAAATCTTTTTTGGTACCAACATTAATCTTATTTAAAATAATTTATTCCCCTATATATTCCCCGATATAATATTTTTGTTAGTAATTTACATGAACTGCATTCCTTTTTCTATTTTCTGTTTTACAGTCGCGTTCTCCGGGCGATTATATTTTTAGATACAAATTTTATTCGTTTGAAAATTCGCCTTTTTGGTTAAAAAATTAACCTATTTTAGTAGAAATTTTATATTTTTTTAGGATAAAAATTCAAATGTTTGGTTGAAAATTAATCTTCTTTGGTTGGAGATTCAACTCTTTGAAAATTCGGCTTTTTTAGTTGAATTCGACTGTTTTTGATCTAAAATTGAAATATATATTTTTTAAATATCTACTATAACATTATACATTGAAAATTCATATTTTTCGGCTAAAAATCGAATCCTTTGTTGAAAGTTTAACTAAGTTCTTAACAACTGAACTTTTTAAATTGAGAATTCAACTACTTGGGCAAAAGTTAAGCTGCTTTGATTACAAATTAATTTTTTTGGTTGATCGTTTATCTGTTTCAATGAAAATTTAACTATTTTATTGAAAAATTTCTTCTTTCTTGACTGAATAATCTTTATTTGTTGAAAATTCGTCCATTTGGTTGAAAAATTCACCATTGTAGTTAAAAATTCACTTTTCTGGTTAAAAATTTCACTATTTTGTTGAAAATTCCTTTTTTTTTTTGTTGAAAATTAATTTTTTCACTGAAAACTTAACTTTTCCATTTTGTGTTGGAAATTGATTTATTTTTCAGTTAAAAATTCGACTATTTGTTAAAAAATCATCTTTTTTGGTTGAAAATTTTTCTTTTTAGGTTGAAAAATGCATATCTTTCATTGAAAATTTAACTGTCTTTCTTTGTTTAGGATAAATTTTTTTAACTGAAAATGTAATTCACCCATTTTTGGTTGAAAATTCATCTTTTTTAGTTGAAAATCCGTCTTTTTTTTGTTTAGAAAATTAATCCCTTTCGTTGAAAATTTAACTATTTTATTAAAAATTATTTTATTTTTTGGTTTGAAATAAATTATTTTTATTGAAAATGTAAATTTTCTATTTTTAGTTGAAAATTCATGTTTTTTTGAATTGAAAATTCAACTATTTAAGTAAAAGATGAAATTTATTTCTTTGGTTGAAGGTTCATCTCTTTGGTTCAAAATTGAACTATTTTGTTGAAGATTCGACTGTTTCACAGAAAATTCGTCTTTTGGCTTAAAATTTAAACAATAAGTTCGATGAACTTATTTTTCTTTTAATAATCTTTATTTGTTGAAAACGCATTTTTCTGGTTAAAAATTTTACTATTTTGTTGAAAATTCTTTTCTTTTTGTTGAAAATTAATTTTTTTAATTGAAAATTTGCCTTTTTCATTTTTTGTTTAAAATTTTTTTAGATTTGGATTTGGATCTTAATGAAATTCCTTCATTTTAAAGTTGATTATTTTCAGTTAAAAAATCCACTATTGGTTCAAAAATTCATGTTTTTTGGTGAAAATTCATCGTTTTTGGTAGAAAATTAATTTTTTTGGTTGAAAATTCATACCTTGGGTTAAAAATTCAACTATTTTGTTGAAGGTTTGATAATTTTATTGAAAATCTATTTGTTCCTTTTTGGTTGAAATATCAACTGTTTTTGGTTGATGTTCTGTTTGAAAATTCGACTACTTGGTTTAAAATGCATCTTTGCAAGTAAAAAATGCAAGTATTTTGTTAAAAATTCTACTATGATGATGAAAATTTAATTATTCTGTTGAAAATTAAAGTCCTTTTGGGTTAAAAATTTGCTTTTATTCTTGAAAATTGAACTGTCTTCAAAAAAATTCAATTACTTGATTGAAACTGTAACGGCTTTTGGTTAAAGTTTAATCTTTTTTGTTTAAAACTTCGACCTTTGTTTGGAAATTTATCTTTGTAGGTTGAAAATTCAACAATTTGGTTAAAAATTTAACTATTTGTTTGAAAATTTAATTATTTAATTAAAAAGGTAACTATTTTCTTAAGAGTCATATTTTTTTGTCAACAATTCGAATGTTTTTTTTTAATTAATCCTTTTACGTTAAAAATTCTTTTATGGTATAGTCACCTTTTTTAGTTGAAATAAATAAAAGTTAATGTGAACATAGATTTTAGTGAGACAAAATCTCTGTTCATACCACGATCTTTGAGCCCCCGTGTGGAAACGTTGATTGGGGCCAAACTGGGTCCCAGTCAGTTTGCCCAACTACCAATTAGGCACCCCAATTACTCCCAGATTGAGCTCCAGTCTGGCTTGTAATGGTGAGTTGTATCTATGCCCAAATAGGGGATCCAATTTAGCCCCAGTTTTGCAATATTAATTATTCCTAATTAACTTAAAAAGAGAATTTTTCAATGATTTTATATTATTAAGGCATTTTATTTATGTGTTCAACTTATAAATTTTATTTTAATGAAGAATACACACTTTATTTTGTTTCTAATGTCGGAAGTTGGTATTTTTGGATGAGATGGTGTAAGAATGAAATCGTCGACATATTCTTCTTCTGCTATCCTTATGTCAAACTCATTTTTCGAAAAACATATCTTGAAAGTATTATAAAAAGATGAGTTTGATGATCTTTATAAGAAAGCACTATTATTCACTTGCATCTTTACTTTGCATTTTAGCAATTGACGAGGTTATTCCATTACGCGTCCTCCAAAAGAACGAAAGCAACACTAAGCAACACGAACGACTGAGGGCGCTGGCATTGTTTCACGCCACGTTCTGATTGGTGAACATGAGACCATGAAAAAGCGCGGGTAATTTTAAAATGTATAAAAACCTAAACAGGGGAAATAGATTTAATACATAAGAGAAAAATGTTTTATTCGTACAACAAAATAATTTCATTGGTATTTGTGCAGTAAATTTTATTCATGGTTCCACGAAATTTTGGTTTTCATAACAAAACGTTTTGTTAAACCAACTTTATATTTTGTTGAACCAATAGAATTTTTTATTTAGTCAGCAAAGGTTCTGTTGAGTCAAAGAATAATTTTTTTTGCATTTTAAACTTAAAAATGCTCATTTTTGCAGAGTTTATACTTCAATAAAAAAAATAATTCAACTTTTTTTAAAAATCGGTTCTCACAGATCTCTTAAGAATTCATTTAGCTTTCGTTAAAAAACTTTAAAATCGGTTGAAAATATACGCCAGAATAATATATTGAAAACTTTTTCATCCATTGTTCACACGGATCGGTGCTTCAATTAGTAAAAATTTGGATCTACGTT
Source organism: Andricus quercuspetiolicola (assembly GCA_035222095.1). Taxonomy (NCBI): domain Eukaryota; kingdom Metazoa; phylum Arthropoda; class Insecta; order Hymenoptera; family Cynipidae; genus Andricus; species Andricus quercuspetiolicola. Next base: position 574,202 of record JAWWEA010000063.1, on the reverse strand, counting down.
TTTTGACCTGATGAAAACAATATCCCTTTGAAGCAGAAATTTTCATTTTTGTTTCGGCGAATCGATTACTCTGATCAAAGTACGAAGGCCAATAAAAGTCTTCGGTTAATTTTTTCATTGACGAAATCTCATTGGTATATGTATTCGATTTTATTAGATGTGACAAGTCGGACGTTTTTGATCATCTTATCAGAGGCAAAAAATAGTAAGCAAATAAATTTCGTGATAATGACAGCGATAGCCGAATTAATTTATAAGTGATAACAATTTAGAAAGACTGAATATGTAATTCCAAATTAATTAGGAAATCCGGATATCAGTTAAAATGTCAATCTTCGAATCGAAGGTGAGGACGAGGAAAATGACTTGACTCTAAACTCTAAACAGATGAAAGAATACATTTCGCTGCGTTACTCTGCAGAATATTTTGGGTTTACTTTTTTTTTTAGTATTATCATTTTCAGTTTCCGTTTACCTTATTGCAATTGACGCACTCGTCAACTGATAAAACATTTGGCGGGAAGGAAAAAGAAAGATAAAATGCTATATGCGCAAAAAATACGAGTTGTTCGGATGTAACATTTCAGGGATTTCCGTCCCCTTTTTTTTATCTAATCCCCTTTTTCCCCCATAGATTTGAAAAATTTTCTAAAACGCCTAAAATTACCAATTTTGATCTGATATTCCCCTTTTTACAATGCTAAGATTTATTTTTTAAGAATCGTAAACGGAAATTCGAGACATTAGAAAACAAGAGGCTTTAAAATAGATTGCTTTTGAATTTTATATGATGGTAATTTCAAACATTTTCAAAATGATTTATTTCCTAATTTTTTATGCTTGATCCGGCATCAATAAATAACAATCGAATTCATTAAAAAAGACGACTTTCCAACAAAAAAGTTTATTTCAATCCGAATGGTTGAATATTCTACCAAAAGAGTTTAATTTTCAACCCAAAAAGATGAATTTTTAACAGAATAGTTACATTTTCAACCAAGGAGATTTCTAAACTAAAATTATGAATCCTTAAAAAAAATTAAATTTGAGCCAAATAGTTGGATTAAAAAAAAAAATTTGAATTTTAAACAAAAAATAGTTGAGTTCGCCCAAAAAGGCGGATTTTCATCAAAATAGTTGATTTTTTAACTACAATAGATTTTAATTTTGAATGAAAAACAGTGAAATTCAACCCAAAAAAGGCGAATTTTCAATAAAATAATTACGCTTTCAACCAAAAATATAAATTTTCAAATAAAATGAATCTTCACCCAAAAAATGAATTTTTATCCAAGTAGTTGAATTTTTAACCAAAAATGATTTGAATTTTAAATAAAAATAGTTGATTTTTCAAACAAGTTGTTAAATTTTCAAGCCATAAAGTAGAATTTTCTATAAAATAGTTGAATTTTCAACCCCAAAAGATGAAATTTTAACCAAATAGTTACATTTTCAACCAAGGAGATAAGTTTTCAACTAAAATTATGAACCATTTCAAAAAAGGAATAATTTTTAGTTAATTAGTTGAATTTTTGACAAAAAAAATTAATTTTAAGTCTAGAACAGTTGAATTCATCCAAAAAAGACGAATTTTCAACAAAATAGTTTCCAATAGTCAACTTTTGACCAAGTAACAAAAAAATTAAATTTAAATCTAGAACAGTTGAATTCATCCAAAAGAGACGAATTCTCAACGAAATAGTTTTCAATAGTCAAGTTTTGACCAAGCAAAAAAAAATTAAATTTTCGACCAAATTGTTGAATTTTCAAGGTCAAAAAGACGAATTTTCTACAAAACAGTTGAATTTTGAACCTGAAAATGTGAATTTTCAACAAAAAAATTAATTTTGAACCAAACAGTTTAATTTTTAACTGAAATTATGAATTTTATATCAAAAATATTTATTTTCAAGCAAACAGTTGAATTTTTAACTAAAATTATAAATCTTCAATCAAAAAGTCTACTTTCAACCAATGAGTTGAATTTCCAACCTGAAAAGATGAATTTTCTCTCCAAAAAAAATATGAATTTTCCACCAAATTGTTGAATTTTCAATGTCAAAAAGACAAATTTTCTACAAAACAGTTGATATTTGAACCCGGAAAGATGAATTTTCAACAAAAATATTTATTTTCAAGCAAGCAGTTGAATTTTTAACTAAAATTATAAATCTTCAATCAAAAAGTCTACTATCAACCAATGAGTTGAATTTTCAACCTGAAAAGATGAATTTTTCAGACAAAAAAATATGAGTTTTCCACCAAATTGTTGAATTTTCAATGTCAAAAAGACAAATTTTCTACAAAACAGTTGATATTTGAACCCGGAAA
>JAWWEA010000063.1:450077-462699 GCA_035222095.1 Andricus quercuspetiolicola | reverse complement strand
TAGCCGCAGGCAAAAAACAAATCAAAAAAGCTTTGTGCTTTTACTAAAGAACTTTCAAGAAAAGAACAGATATGTAATTCTATAATGTTCACATGAAATATCGACGATATATTATTATGCATATACACTTGATTGCAGAGGAATATTATAAACTTACACACCTGTTCTCTTACTATGTTTGTAAGAGAATATTGTGAAGGTTATGGATACTTCTTTATCGCGTAAATAATTGGATGTACATGGAACTTTTGATAGAAATTAACACTATCACTTTTAGTGAACAAACTAATATTCTACAATCTTTTGTCTTAATGAATATTTTTCATTTTAATACGGTTTTCCCATAAAACATAAATAGATACTAAGATAGAAAATAGTATTTGCCCGTGACTGTAGTTCTTGGGCTTCTACGAACAATTGAATTGAATTACTCTGGTATTCAATTACTTTTCAACAACAAAAATTTAGTACAAATACCTATCATTTATTAATCATTTACAAAACCGAACTTCTCAAAAATGGACTTTTTTTAAAAAGAACCCAATTAGCAGTAATTATTTTTTAATCTACGAACAATTTAAGAGCAAAAGAACTCGTACAAAATATGATCGCTGTAAAATATGTTAAAAATTGTTTTTGATGGAATTTATAGTTTGTAACATCTGAAACTTGAAATGGAGATTTTTACTTGCCGTTTATTAGAATGACACGTTTACAAAATTGAACTTGTCAAAAATAGATTTCTTCAAATAGGGCTCGCTTGATTGTTTTAAATTGGGTCCCTAATTTCTCTTAGAATTTCAAACAACTATAATCAAGGAAAAATCACTACTTAAAACAACTTTCTTAGTTGAAATTCGTTTTTCGCATCATGTTCTTATTGTTAGTCGTAGACAAGAAAGAAATTAAAAACGCTTTTTGGTATTACTAAAAAACTTTCAAGATCAGAACAGATAAGTGCCTTTCTAATATTCACATGGAATATTGAAGAGATATTATGCATTGAATTTTCATTGGAAATGAATATTACAAACTTACACACCTGTTGTCTTACAATGTTTTACAAGTATCGCACTGGGTGTCTCGATTGTGAATATTTCTTTATCGCGTAACTACTCCGAAGTACAAGGAACCTTTCATAAAGATTGATATTATCACATTTCAGTTAACAAAATAATACTGTACAATCTTTTGTCCTTTTCATAAAAAGGATCCGACGGGTCACAGACAAGAAAACGCGTTTATAGTATGAAATGTTACCTACAAAGGGTCAAAATTCTTTACTTTAATTAGATAATAACCAACAACTCCACCACTTTTCGAAACTTTTCACATTTCACCACGGTCTCACAATCAAACTTAGATAGATACTAGGATACAAAGTATGACTTTTCCGTGGTTGTACTTATTTGGATTCTACGAACAATTTAAGGCGAAATTTCAAAAAATCAATAATGAGACTTGCAAAAAATAAAGTTTTCCATAAAGGACCTGAATGTTTTTAATTGGGTCTTAAATTGATGTTAGAATTCCAAACAACTATAGTCAAGAAAAAGTTACAACTACAAACAACTTATACTTGAAATTCGTATTCTCACTCCGTACTTTTTATCATTAGTTAACAACAAAATTAAAAAAGCTGTTTGCTTCTACTAAATAACGTTCAAGATAAGAACAGATGAGTTACCTTCTAATATTCATTTAAAATATCGACGAGATATTACTATACATATACATTTAATTGTAAAGGAATGTTACAAACTTACACACCTGATCTCTTACAAGAATTGTAATAGAATATTGTGAATATTTCCTTATCACGTGAATACTCCGATGTACATAAAACCTCCTTTAAAGATTCATATTATCACTACTTAACAAATAATATTTTACGATCTTTTGCCCTTTTCTTAAAAAGGATGTAATAGATCACAGCCAAGGAAACGCATTTATAGTACCAAACGTTATCTAAATACCTACACAGAAACGAAGTCTTGTAATTGCACTTTAACTTTCCCTAAAGCTTTGAATAAGGTTATAACCTTATTTTTACAATTCTTGCTCCTTGCTCTGCATGTAACGTTCGGAGGCGAAATATTCAAAAGGTACATTTGTAAAAATAGCAGTGTACACGCGTGTGTTTTGGGATATGTTTTGTTGAAAATGAAGTATATACCAATTAACAACTGCAGCGCGTATATTAAAGTTTCGCATTTCATCACGGGCTTTCCATCAAACAATACCAAATATTTATATCTCTTGTTTTCGTCCAACTTTTCTTTCTCTTCTTCCGTTAAAGTATCCTCATGATCTTGGTTGTTCATTGGTTCATTTTCGTTGTTTTCAGAATCTTTCTCAGCATCGTTTTTATTGTTTTCTGGAACTTTCAGGAACAATAAAGGTTTAATATTACATAATTAATGAAACTCATTACAAGGGATTAGAAACAGAGAGGTTTCACAGATTGAAAAAGATTTTAAGAGTTGGAAGAAGTTACCTAATACAATTTCAGAGAGAATCTCAATTTTTACCGAATTTTGAAGGATGTCAGGGAATTGTAATGGGATTTCGAAACATTTGCAAGGATTTCAATACATTTAGAAGTGTTTCGATGATTTTATGGGATTTGAAGAGATTTTAAAAATGTCCAAGTATATTCGAGGATTTAAGAGGAATTCAAAACTTTTTCAGGCATTTTGAAAAATTTAAGGGGATTACACAAGTCTTACGGCTTTTCAAACTATTCCAAAGGATTACGAGAGATTTTACATATTTGAAATGATTCGAAAAGATTTCTACAGTTTCAGGAAATTTACTAGTACAAATTCAGAGAGAATCTCAATTTTTAACGAATTTTGAAGGATATCAGGGATTTCTAATGTCATTTCAAAGATTTAAAAGTATTTTAGCTGATTTAAAGAGACTAGTACGATATCTATGCAATTCGAAAGATTACGAGGAATTTTTACACCATTAATTTTTTTTAAAGGAATTTACCAAATCAGTTCACGGAATTTGAAGGATTTCCAGGGATTCCACGAGATGTCATGAAAGGTGTAAACTAGTAAATACAAAATAATTACCAATATTTAATACTAACGTCGAAAAGCTATGACCGGATACGTCAGATTAAACCGTACATCCTCCATCTTGGCTCCGAACTGAAAAGAAACGTCTAATATCATTGTTGTTCAGCAGTGAAATTTTGTAGGAAAAGGTTATTCTTTTGTCGAAAGAGGGAGATACTATAAAAAATATTTTCAACAACCCTATCAGGATGAATACTTACAGGGCAATAACGAAGAAAAGTGCAATCCGATTCTTGGAACTGAAGCTGAAGGACATCGATAACCTTCTCGTGTTTTTCTTCTTCGCTCAAATTGTCGCTGATTGGTATATTCAATTTATATTTTCCATATAGAAGGATAGTTTTAACTTTATCCTCAAAATTAGCGCTGAATTTGTCCAGTGACACTCCAGTTAGCATTTCGAAGTGCCAAAATATAGTCGCTGGAGAAAATAAAACGGGCCACGTTTCCATGATATCATCCACTTTCGGAGGATTAACTATATCATTCAAAAACAATCTTTGCTTAGCGTACAGCTTCCAATGTTCTTCGGTGTTTCAGCTTTAAGCCTAAGCTATCTGAGAGGTTTGGGCCTCTCATAGACGTTCGTGTTACATAATTATAGCGTTCTTGTAATTTTCGTTGGATCCAATTGTACCCATTATCTAGACGACTGCCATCATCGTTCTTATCTTCAAAAGTCTGTGGAAATTTCTTCATTAACTGTATCGCTACGCCCCTTACATCTCCAGTCTTAATTGGTTTCTTGTAAAACTTCATGTCGTTTATAACTTTGTGCACGACGCTCGTTTTGACATCATCGCCTGCCGTTCCTCTTCTACACATATCAAGATCAACTGCATCTATTTCGGTCCAGGGAATTGTGTAAGATGACCATGATTTAAAGGTTTTTAGTTTTGTTTCTAGAAAATCGCCTAATTCATCTTCGTTCTCATCTTCGTGGACGTTTTCGTTGTGGAGAGAAGGTGGGTTTTTATAGCTCTCATCCTGAGAAGTATTACCCTCATCTTTATTTTCAGCTTCATCATCTGGAACAACATTTTTTATCGCTCTACAACTGTTGTTCGTCACATGTACATCATTCACTTTAGAAGTAGATGAGTTGCTGCTCTTTACATGATCAACCACGTTCACTGTATGCAGTAATTGCATATTCGGTGGAAACCAGAGTTCATGTTCCTTAAGTAACATGACTGGTTTGTCGGATTGAGAGTAGTAATTTATGTCTTCAGCTTCTTCAATAACTGTACCATCATCCTCGGTCACTATTTTCAGCGCCGTAATTTGCAATTTCTTAGAGCCTTTACTTAAGACATCCTTTACAACGTTCTCTCCACTTTCGAAAAATATTGTATACTTCTTTGATCGATCGCACGACCAAATTTTCAATCGTGGCATCTGAAAGAATATTGAGGAAATCATTTGTAGTAAATAGTAAATGAAAGAGGAAGATCAATGATGCCAAATACTTTTACAAAACAGAATGTAACACAAGAATATATTTATTAGAACTGATACAAAATGCACTTCATTGACAAATCTTTTCTATTTTTAGGAACAAGATATTTATCGATATACGTATAATTTTCAGCAGGCTATCAGAGACACGAAATTCAACTTTTCTGAAGTACCCTGATGGAAGTGAAAAGATTGAACAAAATATAAATTTGGGGATAGGAAAAGATAGAACTATTCTATCTCTCTCAATGGGTCACTTTGAATCCCTAAAACGCCCTATTTTCTTATCCCCAATCTCAATAATTTCCTATCTTTTTCTCTATCCTTCGTGACTAAGGACTCTTATCTTTTTCCATCCATTAGACTATCTATTACAGATTTTAAGCTTTTTGAATCTCTTTCTCGATCCGTCATGACCGAGGACTCCCTTAGTCTATCTATCTATTACGAATTTCAATATTTTTCAATCTCTTTCTGTATCCTTCTTGACCAAGGACACTTGTTTTTTTTCTATCCCTTAGTCTATCTATCTATCTTTTTTCTATCTATTTTTCAATCTGAATTCACGTCTATCATTCTCAATACCCTCTTCTCTATCACATCCTATCCTTCATCTATCCATGTCAATATTTTTCTATATCTGAATTAATCTAAATTTCCATCTATCTTTTTCAATCTCCTCTTCCCTATCTCATTGTATCATACATCTATCTTTTCTATTTTTCAATTTGAATTCACGTCTATCTTTTCCAATACCCTCTTGTCTATCTGATCCTATCCTTTATCTATCCACAGCAATGTTTTTCTATCTCTGACTTAATCTAAATTTCCATCTATATTTTCCCATCTCCTCTTCCCTACCTCATTGTATCAACGTCTATTTTTTTCTATCTATTTTTCAATTTGAATTCATGTCTATCATTCTTCATACTTAGTTTGCCTTCATTGATCTGGATTTCGATCATTTCTTTATAAAGAATTTCGTCTTAGTGCGTACAATGAATATTTCTTTATTCAGATTTATGTCATTTTACTGCCAATACAATGACCGGATAGCTATAATGCTAGGAAAACTATTTCCAAAACTTCTCTTAAAGTTATGTATAAAACTTGATCTTAAACTTATCTTAAAATAGGAATTTTAAGAGAAAATGTGAATTTTCCTATTTTAACTGTAAACGATTGCAAGCGTTAACAATTTATTTAATAAATAGGAAGAGTTTGTTTTTTTTGCATTCTCGTAAACAAAACTACTTACATTCACATTACATGTCCGGATCTAGAGGCGCATACTTTGGCAGGTACACTGCTACGTTGGCAATCGTTAATTCGGGAAAAGTATCTGGAGACAATAGGGAAGAGTATGGAAAGGAAGTCATGAGTTCGCCCTCATCTGTGCTGCTTTCATATACACCGACGTATGAATTAAAAATAATTTCCCGTGTTTTTCCTACGAAGGCTATGTTCGTGTATGTTGAATTTATGATGACATACTCTACTGTACATAACATGAAGTTTCCAAATTCACTTTTACCGACGCAAACATTCATGTTTTCTCTGTACTCGACCCCACGAAATGTCACTTTTTTTGAAACGTACTTATCATGAATACTTTCTTCATGAAAAGTCTCTCGTATCAGATTCCGTACGTCAACACTAAACGCATCTGGGTTAAACTGCACGACTTTTTTTGCTTGTACAATAGACTCGGCAACTGCTGGAAAAGCAGCCTGTTTTAACTGATGTTTTTCTGCAAGTGTTTGTGTGATGTTCTTATAATTCTTGAAATGCCTAACATCAGTTTTAAAGTCCCCATGCTTGCTCTCATACCTTAAAGTCCACACATGTTTAAGAGGACCAAAGTGGGAAATTAACATGGGGTAATGTCGAAGATACTCGTGCTTTGGTATTAACTTTTCCTCAGGGAAGCATTTCATTCGTAAACGCAAGTAACTGTCTATGTCTAACTTCAATAAAGCAATTTGACCACGTGACAATGCCGGAGCACATATTACTGCACAAATTGTTCTGAGAAGCAACACCATTTCCCATACTGGATCTTCAAAATCTTTTACTTCCTCGCCAACTGCTGCTGGAAATAACAAAATTAATCTCCTTATTTGGCTAGCCGTACCATCCAATTTTGTCTTTTTAGACCCCGTTAGCTTTATGGGCGAAATGAAGACAGCGTTTTCAGAGAGTACTTTTGTGTTGTTCACGCGATAATTTAGTAACTCGACTTTGAACCATTTTTTGGCGACGCAGTATTGCACGGCTAAGAGCATGTCCTTTTTTGCGAACCCTTCAAAAATATCATGAGCTAAACAGGGAGGTAAGCCTGGCGTTGCTACGTGAAAGTAATTTAAGCTGTTTAAAGGAGAATTGCTTTTGATTCCCTTCACCATTTTCTTCGTTGATTAAGCTTCAGTTACGCACTGATTGTAAGTTTGAACAGTTCTTAAAACCCTCTGACAAAATACGTCCTCGTAAAATTCATCTCGCGATATTTCGCAATAGCGACAGACGTTGTGCGACTTACTAAAATTTTCAGTATAACCGCCCATCTGATGACTTCCCAGATTATCACCCAGCATCGCAATTAAAGTGCCCAAGAAAGTTTTACACTCGCCGTCGATTATTAAGGATATACCCTGTGATTCAAGTTGTCGCAAATCTGTCAATAACTTGTCTAAAATTTTAGCCCATCCAAATTCTGCTATATAAGAATCTAAGCATAGAAGAACAAGCTGTATGTTCTCTTTTTTCGTTCGCAAGTGTGGAGGTAAATTTATTAAAGCCATGTAAACAGCGACGATTTTAAATTTCTTTTTTGACGCACCAATTGGATTGCATACCTCAAACGCATCTGTGAAAAGAAGTACTTGTACGACATCCGTATGGTTTTTAATGAGTTCGTTTTCTTGTACTATTGCACCGTCTGTGATATCAAACATAATGCGTCTATTGTCTGGTAACGTGACGTTTTCGCAGTGCCTACGGATTTTTTCATCCCCTAACATCAACGCTATTGTGTCTAAAATTGGAACATAACTGTAACGACTTCCTGTATCTTCGCCATCATCATCGAGAAGTACTTCCTCCACTGGGAGAATCAGATTCAAATTATCGCGGTAAAATATTTTCCTATTGTATGTATTTCTCAAAGATCCCTTTTTATCATCAGAAGCGCCCGTAAACTCCGAAAAACTTTTATCAAACTTCTCCCTTATACTTTTTTTGTTTTCATCGCCTAAAGCACTGCTACTCACAAAATTGTCAAATTTCTGTTTACAAATTTGAAAGATTTCAAACGACTTTGAAACAACTTCTTGCGTCATAGGTTCCGTGCCGTGATATTTAGTGGTCAAGGTTAAACACAAATCAGCAAATTTTTTAGTTACCTCAGGAATATCTGTATTTTTCAATACATCACTACATAGAGACGTTTCATTCAACCACGATGCACTAGGCATTTCTAAAGGATCCGCTGCCTGAACGTTAGTTTGCGTAGAAGTTTCCGTATCTACATTATGAAATTCGGAAGAACTGCTTACAACATTATCGGTAACCTTTAACTTATTTTCAACAGATTCATCTACCTCCCCACTGTCAACAATGTCTTCCTCATTAGAATGCTTTCGAAAAACATGAACGGTGTAGCTATTAACACTGAGAAAAATAGTGCTATTACCAGAGCAGCTTGCAAATGGACAAGTTACTCCATTTTTAGAGTCTGTAATATGACTCTTCACATGTTTATGAAACAATTGCAGAGCAGAAGTTGTATAGTCACAATCTTTAACTTTACATGAGTAAGCGCGATTCCCAGTTGCGTAATTGTGTTGACGGTAGACATGCTTTCTAAACGATTCATAGGACATTAGTTTTGCAGAACATTTCGAATGGAGGAACGATATTTGCAAATTAGGTAAATTTGAATGTGTTTTTTGATGCTTGTTATATAAACGAATGTCTTGAAACCCGGCTTTACAAGTATTACACGCGAACATTGTAGTTGAAGTGAAAAAATACTTTTTAAAGGATTTGTTTGGGGCGGGTGTTTGGAAAATAATGACCAGTTGCTTGCTTTCCTTGTGTCTTCATTTCAGGTTTCCATTTTGCACCCCATGTCTACAATTCTCAAAGATATTCTTAGTTAATTGTGTAAAAAAAACTGAGCATAAGGAACATAGAAAAGAGTCATCAGAAAGACTTTACTTTGCATCATAGAAAGAAGTAATCGGAAAGATATTCTTGGTTAATTCCATAAAAAAATTTAACCCATTCGTTGGAAATAGCAAAAATCTGAATTCGTGAAGCAACATGGAAAAGAGACTTCGGAAATACATTCTTAATTCACTCCGTAAAGAAAATTGTGCCTATTCCTTTCAAAATAGCGAAGCCCTGAATATGTTGACAAACATTGCTTAAATAATTAATAATTCTCGTAAATTTGCAAAGCATCGTAGAAAAAAATCATCGGAAATATATTTTTAGCTCGATTCTTAGTTATTTCTGTAAAAAAATTGAGCCCATTCATAGAAAAAGCCAAACTCTTAATTTTTTAGTCGAAATTGTTTAAATAATTGATTATTCATGTAAATTTACAAAGCAACATAGAAAAGAGTTTTCGGAAAGACATTTTGAGTTGACTCCGTAAACAGACTGTGAAAAAAAATCAAATGAATTGAAAACAATTTAGAAATATAAAAAAACTTCATTGAATTCAGTAACTTTGATATGAGCTTAGAAAAATTCAAGGGAATTCAAAGAATTTGATGAAATGCCTAAGAATTTAAGGTGAGGTTAATAGACTTCAGGATTAATTAAATAAAAACTTTTAAAAAATCAAAAAAATCCATTGAATTATGTAGAATTGAGTGAATTTAAAAGAATTCAGGGTGAATTCCAAAAATTCAAATCTATTCAAATTTTTGAGGTCCTACTAATTTCTCACACAAGAAGTGACTAATGATTACAAAACAATTAAAGTTAAATTCAAAAGAATTTAAATGAATTCAAACAATTTTAAGAATCGAAAAAAATTAGATTCATTACAATAAATTTTAAATGAATTTAGAAAAATTTCAAGGAAATGAGAAGAATTAGATTAAATTCACCAAAAAATCAGGCTGAATTTAAAAAACAATCAAGTAAGTTAAAAAAAATTCAAAAATATGCAAGAATTAACTGAATTGAGTAGAATTGATTGAATTCAGAAGAATTCAAAAGAATGAAAAGAGAGTTTAGGGTAAATTAATAAGAATTCAGGATGAATTGCAAAAAATATTTGAAAATCTCTTCAAATCTTTGAAACCCTGCGAAATCCCTCACGTTTTGTGAAAAATCCTTTGAAATCCATTAAAATGTTAACATTCTTTAAACTGTGTGGCAGCCCTGTCATTTCTAAACGATTCTTATTAATATGCCCTGTCCTGAACTTGAAATTATATTTCTGTACTAAAATTCCATTTCGCAAAATAGAATTGAAATTCTTTACTGAAACACCCTGTCCCACCTCTGAATTACAATTTTTTTTAGAAAATTCGTTGCTTCAAGACAGGATATTTGGAATTCTTCAAGTGAATTGTTTCTTATATTTAATTTGTTCCCTGTCCAGACAGAAATTTTTTGTCCTAAACTTGAAATTACATTTCTTTACTGAAATGCTCTGCCCTAACTCGGAATTATAATTCTTTTAAAAAGTGTGAACGTAAAAATTATATATGTGGATGAAAATTTCCTTTCCTAAACTCGAAATTGTATTTACTTACTAAAATACAAAATTCTTCTAAAAAGTCCGAAAATAAAAATTATAATTATGGACGAAAATTTCCTGCCCTAAGCTTAAAATTATCTTTCTTTATTACAAATTCTCTGTCCAAAAATAAAAATTATAATTCCGCACGGAAATTCCTTGTACTATCACTGAACAAATAAAAACAATAATGTACATCGTGCAGGTACAGACCTGCACCATGCACATTATTATCGATTCGAAGTTGGACCTCGAAAAAGCGATAACTTTCTACAAAAATAGTGAATTCATTCATGCACTGCCCGGATGGAAGGCATATATGAATCTGAGCGTCCAGTAAAAGCCTTCTAATACTTTATACGCGGCATTTTCCGCCATTTTCCGCACCCACGCTGTCACGCGCGACGTACAATTTCACCAACACAGCTAATTTTCCAGCAAAAAATTGAAGTAAAAGGAATTGGAAATAACTTACCTTCTTACAAATAAAGCTTCCGAGCACATGAAAGTATCTGCTTGCAAAGATAAATATCTTTGTTGCTTGCGGTAAATCAATATAGCGTCGATGGCGCGTTCACACTCCACTTGTCCACACTCAGGCAGGCTGTATGATCAAAGATCTTTGGTATAATGTACACGGCTGTATGAAACTCACGAGTTTGCGAAAGATCCGTTTGGTGGCGCTTTCCGCTTGAAGCGTCAAATTTTAACTTGCATTGACTTCAAATTTACTAAATAAACTTAACTGAATAGTAAAGAAAACTGATACAAATAATTTAAATATGTAACTCACAGTTAAGTCCCTTCAGCAAACTTGAAACAAATGCAAGTCAAAATTGTGCAATAAACTCTGGACTCTTGCGCCTACATCTTTCAATTTCCGACATTATCGACAAGGAAATGCAATCAACATTTTTGCAGTTTCGCGGATTCATTGAATTTATTCAATTTCTGTAAACTTTTAATCTTCCTATAATATATGTCTTGATATTGAAATATTTTCCTTATTTATGCAAAAATGTCTTTCTTTAATTGTAAGAATATACATTATGAAAAAGAAAGGATGCAATGTGATGTTTCTCCTTCAAGAGGTTATTTGTTAAGCTTTTATATATTATTGAATAAATTTTGATTCATTTTCAATATAAATAAAATTGCTCATTATTTTTACCAATTCCTGAGAACATTTTTACAAATCATTGTAATTTTACAAATTTTCTGTTATTTTCCGCACCCTGCAAATTGTACAATGACTTCTAATTTTGCTATATTAAAACCTGCATAAATGCGATTTATATCAATTTCCCCTTTTCAAGATGTCAGGTTACGTTCGAAAAAGAGACTTTCACTATTTTTGTACTTTCATCATCTTGCGGAAATTCTCCACTTTAAAAGAGGGTCCCTTTATTACCTACTTTGAGTATGAGAGATTCACAAGCAGAAAATGTATTCTTACAACGCCATGCTATATTGCAATACTGAAAGTGGTAAAGTAGCATTGGCCTCGCTTCTTCGCATGTCTCGACTAAATGAATAAGAGGGACGTTATATATTCTGTCAAATAATAGTACGACTTCCAGTGCGTCTCTGGGTTAGACCTGTTGGCTAGTAGATAGTTCACTCATGCTTAATATTGTTAAGTCTGAGTCTGATCCTGTGTTTAGTTTCAACTTTGAAATATACTGAATATTTACTTTTGGTGCAAGGGGCTCCTGTTTTGTCTATAATTTTCTGTTTCAGTCTACAATTCCTTGCCGTTGAAACATATTTGAGTCGTTTAATGCGTCTTTTTGTGGATTTTTAATTTCTGTGGAATTTACTCCAGTTAGATCGTCGATATTTATAAAGAAATTTGCGATTTTCACGTCGTTCGATGTACACTTGTCTTAAGGTATCGCTTTGAAAGCTTTTTTTTTATAGGCGATAATTAAACGTTTATTTTTGAAATTTGAGTTATTCAGAGAATCCTTATTTGAAATTTGTGTTTCTAATATATGACTGGTGCTGAATGCGCAATTTGTTATATTGTTCTCGTATTATGTGTCTAAATCGGGTCTTGAGGGTTTTCGTATGTTCCTAGGAAGCTCTTGGTTATATGCGATTATTTTTGATTGTTCGGGATCTCGGAAGATTTGTTAACGGGTTATACAGGGTGAGGAAAAAGTATGGAAAGCCCAGAAAATTTTGGAAAATTTAAAATAGAAAATTAAAGCTAACATCAAGTCTTTAGTAATTTTTCTCGGGGAATTCAATGGTGACCTTGGATTTGACCTTGGACCTCGCTGTCAAGGTTATTTGAAGGTCACTATGATTTTTT
>JAWWEA010000063.1:368474-383503 GCA_035222095.1 Andricus quercuspetiolicola | reverse complement strand
CCAAAAATACCTACTCGGAATTACATTAAAAATATTTACAGACCACAAATCACAGACGTTTTTCCTTATGACACAATTCTGTGTTTAAGATTAGCATGATGGTCAAAGCTAATCTAAATATTCTCTTTTGTAATGATTCTTAGCAGAGGGGTTGATAGTGAGGCAATATACTATCGAAGTAGGGTTGTGACTGAAAATGACGATAAAATGAATGGAAAGTCTTTTAGAATAGCAGATGTACAAAGTGTCACAAAATCAGTTAAATTTCACATACAAACAGATAAGGCAATACGAGAAACAAACACAAATGAACAGCAACTGAATAAAATAATTAAAGATCTTTCGTCAATCCAAAAGATTAGTGAAGGTACAAATCAACTTTACAAAGGCCTAAAATTGGGAAAAATTGTGAAAAACTATAAATTAAATAAGAGTGTAATTTCTCATAAAACTAAAACGTTGAAATGGCTGATCTTGATTTCGAGAAAAATTAGAAATGAAATTGACCTTTTGCATGAAGAGATAGGACAAGCGGGTGTGCTAAGGATAATAAATTTTGTTGAAGAAAATTGATACTGGAAAGGGTTACAATAAGATGTCAAAAGGCGAATGAAAACTTCTGATCTATGTCAAAAAACCAAAAATTCAAACCTATCAATGGAGGAAAAATTCAAACCGATAATACTTCAAAACCCAAATGAATTGAGAGCAGTAGACTTCTGTGGCCCATTACCTACATCGAGTTCAGGGTCGAAGTATCTATTTGTCGTTAATGATGTTTCTTTCGAAACTCGTTACGCTATATCCAATCAATAAGGAAAATACTCAAAGATGTTTGTCGAAGTTACCTGACCATTATTTCAAATAAATTTCAAAACCGATACAAATGCTCTCCGATTATGGCACGCAGATTACTTCGCCAAAATGAAAGAAAACGTTGAATGAATTCGGGATAAGCGTATGTTTTTTCAGCATTCGTCATCCTCGGTTGAATCGCGTTGAACGGACAATGAGAGATTTAGGTAGATATTTATGGACATATTCTTCACAACGCCACACCAACTGTGTAAATTAGGTAGACAGAATACAAAACTGGATTAATTCAGTTATAAATGACAGCACCGGTTTTGCTCCCTACAAACTAAATTTTGGAGTGCCCTCTAAAAATGAGATCGCCAGAATATTGCAAATACCGGATGAATCTCTCATCCCTTGTGAGATTCAACTTAAAAATGCGCGAGAGAGAATAGGCAGAAGAGCAGAGCCAAGATCAAAGCAGCAAAAGAAAATTTCTAAATAAAATTGCAGGCAAAAAGTTTTGCTTAAAGTTCCACACATCTCGAGCGGGCTTGAAAAAGAAGTGCATACATTTTGTCACATCTTTTCAGAACTATATAAGATAATACAGGAGGTTCAGTCGAAACCACACAAACTATTCGAGATACAAAATGAGAATGAAGTACAAGGGATCTTCAGTAGGAAAGAGTTAGGGAAATATTACGCGCGAAACGATTAAAATCCTCATTTCGAGAAAGAAGGCTGAAATAAATGTGAAAAATATTTCATTTAAAAATAATCGATGATAATAGTTTTAATGACGAAAGTATGTACTGCCGACTTATTTCAGATCAGACGTTGACATAAGTTTACGAATATAAAACAAAAATTACATGAAACAAATAAATAGAATTAAGAATTAAAAATGTTAAATTTGAAATAATATGTCGAATAAACGAACATTGGGAATTAAAGAATGACAAGAAATGCGAAAAGTATTGTGAAGAATGTCGAGAAATTTTAAAAGTGATATTTTTCTCAAGAAATTAGAAATATTAAATCATATATAGTTCGAAACGTTGTAATTTACTTAAAATTATAGAGAGGATGGAACGTTTGTATCCGATAAAAAACTTTTGCGAATGAAGGGACGGATGGCTTTTACACAGATTTTTAGTTTTTAGAAAATAGGTAGTTTTACATTTTAGATTGCAAGAGTAATAAGTTGGATGAAGCTGAACAAAAGTTTTGGGCTCCTACGCTTAATCCTTCGTGAATGTATTGCGCAGTTCACAAATGATTCAGGAAGTTCACTGAGAAGTAGCGAGGAATTAGAGTCTGAATGACGGTCTCAGGTGAGAGGTCAGTGGGTATCAAGACCCACAAAGGAAAAGGCCTAATCAAAAGGGGCCGGTACGTCTTCTCGCAAAATCGCTCGATGTGAGAGAATTGGTGCTTTGAGTAGCTGCCGGCCGAAGAGAAAATCATATCTCTCACAGGGATGTTCAAGAAAGATTGAGGGACACCATCCCCTAAAGCAAGGGTGACAGATTCCACTACGGATCGTCCAGCTGCAAGGGAGAGCACGAGTTGTCACTATCGTCATTTCAACCATCGTGTCGAGTTCTTTGTAAAGTATGTAAGGAATAAGTATCCCGGTGATCATTTCTTTTTATTTGGCTAAATGGATATAATGGTTTAGATAGAAACTTTCGGCTTGCGCGAAGCTTAGGTGTAAAATGCTGTGAACTAGCCCTAAGTCAGCGAATTTCTTTAACATTCTTTCTAATGTAAGGGAGAAAATTTTAGTACTTAATTAGTTGTTGAATTCGAGCAGCAATTTATTTTCATATTTATAAAATTTTGATTAATATTTCAGTTGATTTAAAGGGAAATAAATTTTTAATCTTTAGAGTTATAAAATAAATTTCATTCAATCCTGCAGATAAAATTGTAATGTGGAAAATATTTTCAGTACCAATACCGAGTTCGTTTCATTTTGAAGCAAGTTTAAAGACACTGAGGCATGTTCGCTATGGGAACCTGCTCACAGAGAACCTCCAAGCTTTTTTTATCTTGAAATTGGATAGAAACTCTGCAGGAAGTTGACAGCTATATTGAGAATTGTAAATGCGGTTGTAATTGTTAGTGTCATAGTGGTCAACATAGATGTCAAGCCGTTGCAACGTTTTTATTCAATTCTACCTTTAATTTAGCGAGGCTATGCAAGATACAAGAAAATGCTAAGAAAAAATTTGTCTATGCCGAAAAGGTCTGCAAATGTTCTTAAGATATTTTTTTTATAAGATGCATATACTGTTTATGTTGTATGCTTGAAAGTGTTATTAAAAATTGACAATTTACATCCGTGCAGGCACACACTTAGGATACAAGGTGATATCCGAGGATACCGTTTCCGCATTTGACCTCAGAAGCTACAAAGTTAAAGTGGCGGTTCCAGCATAACAGCAAAAATTTCTTAGTTTCTACAAAATTGTTTGAAACTGTACACATGGTGCTTTGAGGTCGCCGTTTTCGATTCTTATGTCAAAAGTTACCATTTTGAAATCTCGAAACTAATATGAGAACTGAAATCACGACATTTTTACATTGATATTTCAGACAGAGTAAATTTCTAATTATCTTGTTAAATTATGGTAAATCTGATTGGTCGAGAACCGAGATATGAGCTCAATTCCAAATAGTAATTCAATAACTATTTAAAAATCGAAAACTGTCGTTCTCAAATTAAATTTGAAATTTAAAATCTAAAATTTTAAATCCTTAATTTACCATTTATAATTTACAATTAGAAATTTAGAATTAAAAACGTAAATATTAAATTTAAAACTGAAAATTGTCCGTTGTAAGATAAGGAATCCACCAATTATTTACTCCACAATGGAAATGCAGAAATTATTTACACACTTAATATTTTTTATTAATTACGAAATTTGATCAAATAAAACAGCAATGAATTAGGAACCTTAATAATACGATAATCTTGAAAAATTAAAATTAGGCTGAATAGTAATGCGGAACTTCAAAAATTAGAGCAAAGAGTAATTCGGAACTTCGAAAACCAGGGAACGTGTTACTTCGGAACTTTCAAAATGCGGGCAGATGTTAATTAGGAGAATTACAAGTGAGGTCTAATGGTAATTCTGGAAAATAAATATGAGGCCAATCTTGTAGAATATTCAAGCGCCTTACGTTGAGTCGTCAGTTCACTTGAGCGCTTTGATATAAAAAAATCGAGAAAAAAAGCTAACTAATTGATTAATACCAAAAATCACTAAAAAATTATTCAATATTTTTACGAATAGACTTTCGTAAAAAAACTTGGTGATTTCTTTACTATTCCGGCCGTTTCTGAAATTCTAAAATATAACTATTTCATTAGTAAAGCACTACACTATCAGTTTTATTCATAAAATTTTCACTAATTCAGATTTATAGAAGGCTATGTTGAAGTTCGCTTTCATGATTTGACAGCACTCAATTTGAAAATGGAAATGTTGAGCTTTATTTTCCTAATAGGGAATTCCACTTATGGGAATGGAAAAAGTGGAGAAGTTGATACACGAAATTGTGGCACGGGTAAGAGTGATGGCAGTGGTGGTGTGGGGGGCAGAAGGGACAACCGGTGTGCTCATAGTTAAAGCGGGAAGCGAGGGAAAGAAGAGAGAACGGATGGAGAGAGAAAAGGCGCCAAGGAAAAGAGTGTAGGAAATGTAGAGGACATGAAGGGAGAGAGAGAGAGAGAGAGAAGTGGACGATCGAGCGATGAGCACGAAAAAAAAGGAATGGGAGTAATGTCCAGATAGGTCATGGTATTCGCGAAGCTTCTGGAAACTTCGAGCTAATATTACCTAAAGTTAACCCTAATTTCTTTATGTCCTAGACAGACCAATCGAAGGATCTGTAAGATTCTATGCACGCAGGACTCTTAACTGCAGCCATTTTCTCGAACCATCGATATATAATCTCAACCTAAATTCTCGAAAGATCAACTGATTCAAGTTTAAATCAGTCTACAGGTTCTTTTGATCAAACTTTCTGGTCGCATTGATATTCGAGAAAGAACAACCAGTTCAGTGGGCTTAACTTGCTCACATGGATACATATTAAAGTTTTATGGCTGCGCAGTAGACTTCTGAGGTACTAATGGTTGCGCAGTAAAATTGTAAATGTTCAGCAAGTTTATGTGTCTCATATGGATATATGTTAAATTTTAGTGGCTGCGCAGTAGACTTCTACGATACTCATTGATGCGCACTAGACTTATAAGTGTACAGCAAGCTTGTATGGTTTACATGGATACATGTTTATATACAGTGTCTGCGCACTGAACTTCCATGATACTTATGGATGCGCAGTAGACTTGTAAGTGTTTAGGAAGCTTTTATGGCTCATATGAACACATGTTAAAATTTTAGCGAATGTGCAGTGGACTTCCCTAATACTTATCGATGCGCAGTAGACTTGTTAATGTTCAGAAGGTCTCTATGGCTCATATAGATATATGTTAAGATTCTAGTGTCTGCGCAGTGGACTTCTATCATACTAATCGACGCGCAGTAGACTTGTGAATGTTCAGGAGGCTTCTATGGCTCATATAAACACATTTTAAAATTTAAGTGTCTGCGCAGTGCATTTTTATGACACTCAAAAGAGCGAAATTTGAATTCAACCCAACGATGTTTGAAAATATCCAGCGCAGGAAGAAATTCTTTTGTAGAATCAAGTTTGTCATACATAGATTTCGAGCAATGCGAAAGAAGTGCGAAATTTGAATTCAGACATTTCCTAATTATAAATTAAATATAATGCAAATTTTGGGTATGTAAACGTTATTTTAAATTGAAAATTAATGACACTAGATTCTCTTCTTTATAAACAACTGTTTATTAAATTGCAACTTCTTGAAATAGCGAGAATTTGCAGAGAAAGTATCACTTATTCTACATATTTCAAAATTATTGTAAGGTCTACCCATGTAGTACAAGTAGAGTTTTTTTCAGCTTAAAGCTGCTTCAACGTTTTTAAATGTATCCTCATAGTTTGCATCTTCAAGCATCTTCATGATTCGACTGAGTAAGAAAACTGTAAATTGGTTTTAAATCTCAACTATGATTTTTGCGCTATATTTGGTGTGAACTTTGCGAATCTTAGTAATGATGTACCTTATTTTTGGAGTAAGATCGGAGAACGGCTTTGTAGGTAAGACTCCATCCATACGGCTAACTGCCATAATCCTTTTAAGATCTCTCTTCTCCAAAGCCATTTTTTCTTTTCACTAGAAGTTTTACTTCCACCAGGTGACTAACTTGACACTGTGACCAAAGGTAGACTGATACCACTCGATATTTGACAACGCTTTTATAGGACAGTTTCCACACTCCATCTACAGTCTAGAAGGTTCAACGCATGAGAATCATTCGATATTCTTTCAGACAAATGCGATCTGTAAGGATTCTGCTAGAAAGATCTACATAAGTTTCCAGAAGGTTCGAAGCATTTGAGGTTATTGCCTTTTAGATTATCTTGATCGAACCTTCTACAGAAACATTGACATTAGTTTCAATTTCTATCGTTTTTACCAGGAGGATCTATTACCACTTCTTGGTGGTTCGAGATTCTCTTGATGAAATCTTCTAGAAGTGTCGATGTGATTTCTGTAGATTCTGCTGAAAAGTTCCATTAAATTTTCTAGAAAGTTCAATGTACGCGGACTGCTGCTTTTAAGATTTCGTATCTAGAAATTTCTATTGCGACAAATAGAGGGGCTTATTGATCTATATAATCGGTTTTTCAGCCTAGTGCAAGCAGTTCATTCACGACAGTAAAGCAATAACTATAAACATAAGCAAGCGAATAGCAAGCGAGAGGAAAAGAAAGTAGGGAAGTTGAAAATAGTGAATTGTAAACATAGTGAAAACAAGTATAATAGTAACTGTTAATTCTAGTGAATAATAGATTAAGTGACTTGTAAATATATAGATGTAGTGATCTATAGCCCCAGTGAAAAACTTTAATAGTAACTTATAGACACAGTGACAAACTTAACAGTGACTTATAGACCGAGTGCAAAATGATTCTCGAGTTCTCACTATTGAGAAGGCATTAAACTTGCTATTGCCACAAGTACCATCAAGTGAAGAGAATAAGTTGCGAAATGAGTGCCTGCTGTGTTTGAAGAGGGTCTAAAAGGAGCTCTACAGTAGAACACCTCTAAAATTAAATGAAAAAAGAAAATGCCTCAACGTCATCGAGCATCTAGAGTGTCTCAAAACACGTTTTGATCTATTGGCTAGAAAAGGAAGTGGGTTTCAGAGCAGCCAACCGAAGGGTAATGTCATCAGAGATAGAGTAAAGTGGATCGACGCCAACAATGCTTTCAATAGCAGAATTCGGACATGTGTAATTGCTAATCTGATCCACAAAGATGTTCTTGCTTTCTTAGATAGCGCTGCAGTATTTTTTGTTGTGGAAGTTAGCAAAACCTTACATGAACTCAGAGCTGTTGAAGTCAATGCAGTGCTCATTGCATACTATTTGAAGATTGGTATGGAAGAGCCTAATCAGAGAATATTAAAAACGAAGAAACAGGAGATATTCTCAAGTACAAATTTGCAACTCTGGTTCAGAAATAAAGTGAGGAGTCCTATTTTGACAAAAATGGAAGAGTTTCAAGAGAAAGACTCGTGATGGAAGTTGCTCTTGATTGTGAAATTAGAATTGAACATTAATAAGCTTAACCCAATGAAGGGTTGTTCATATATCGAAATCCATAAATCGATCAGAGAAGAAAAAGCATGGATTAATGTAATGAATAAGGACAACGAGTGCTTTAGGTGGTCCATATTGTGGGCAATACGCCCAGTCAGTATTGATCGGTGCCGAGCTTAAAGCCATCAACAATATAAATACGATCTAGATTTTCCCGGCATCAAGTTTCCTGTTGCCTCAAAAGATGTGTCCAAATTTGAAGGATAAAATACTATCTCGATTGATGTTTATGGCTTCATCATGAAGAAGAAATTTGTCGTTGTTCCACTTTATCTAACGTCTCACAAAAAAGATGAGCACGTGAACCTTCTCCAAGCAGAAGAGGAATATTTTGACGAGGATAGCAGTAAAGAAGAAGACGTCGATAAACAGGAACTTAGAACGCAGTCATTTAACTTTCACTACGTATGGACTAAAGACCTTTCTCGTCTAGTCGGCAGTCAGCTATCTAAACATGATAAAAGAAAGTACATCTGTGATTGGTGCTTGCACTACTTTGCATCTATGGAAAAACTGTTTGCATACTCACAAGATTGTGTAAAATTGAATAACAGTAAAGTTATACTACCAAAACCAGGCAAGAACATTATCGAATTTAAAAATTTCGAGAATCGAGAGAGAGTTCCTTTTATTATCTATGCAGATTGTGAGTCGCTACTAAAACCAATTGATGACGAAGTTCAAGGAAGAATATCCAATTTAGAAGTCTTGCAAAGACATATCGTTTGTGACATTGGGTATTACTTCAAATGTAGTTACAATGATTCACTATCTTTTTATGAGTTCTGCCCCGATGACGTGGAACCAGCGAAATGGTTCGCTCTGCAGTTACTGAAAATTTGGAAGGAATGTGACAAGATTCTTACATCTCCAGTTCCCATGCAAAAACTGACTCGAGACCAATAAGAGGCCTTTGTTGAGGCTACAACATGTCACATCTGCGAAAAGGCCCTACAGCCACCAATGGAGAAAGTACTGACCTGTTGTCTTTCACAATTTAAGTAGATATGATGCTTACTTCATCATTCGAGATGTTGCCACACGATTTGACGGTAAAGTTAAAGTTCTCTCGCTGAATAAGGAAAAATACATCTCATTCACAAAGTTTGTTCAGGCTACACAAATACAATTCAGGGTCATAGACTCGTTTCGATTCATGACATCATCATTAGAAAAGTTACCATCATATCTCACCGAATACACAATCATTAGTTCCATGTTTTCGAGCATTGGGAGTGAAAAAATTGAGCTTCTTACCAGGAAGGGTGTTATTCCTCACGAATACCTTGACTCGTGTGAAAGACTTAAAGAAAATCAGCTTCCACCAAAAGAAAAGTCTCACAGTATGCTAAATGATTCATCGATATCTGACGAAGATTATGTCCATGCACAAAAGGTATGGTGTGCTTTCAATATCAAGACACTAGGTGAGTATGTAAAATTGTACATGAAGACCGACGTCCAGCTTCTGGCTAATGTTTTCGAGAGCTTCCGTAAGCAATATCTACGGGCCTATTGTCTCGATCCAGCACGTTATCACACCACTCCTGGCTTGAAATGGGATGCAATGTTAAAATATTCGAAGGTACGACTTGAAGTCCTCACTGACGTTGATATGCTGCCAATGATTGAGCAAGGCAAAAGGGTGCAGTGAGCCAGTGCTTCAACCGATATGCTGTTGCCAACAACAAATTCATGTCAGTTTTCAATGAAAATCGGGAGATCATATACATTGTATATTTAGACGCGACCAACCTGTATGGATGGGCAAAGGTGCAACCTTTCCTTTTCGGTGGTTTCGGGTGGGTGAAAACTGTTGAGAATTTAAATTTCAACGTTTCAGATGATTCACCCATTGGTTATATACTAGAAGTAGGTTTACACTATCCACCCGAGCTGTATGATGGACACAATGATCTACCATTTTGTCTAGAATACTCGAAACCACCGGGGTCAAGCCAGAAGAAACTCTCAACTACCCTCTTATCGAAACATAGGTACGTTTTCCATTATCGGCCTCTCAAACATGCTCTCGCTAATGGAGTCAAACTCATTCGAGTTCACAGAATACTTCATTTCAATCAATCCACAGCCGCACAATCTTTAATAAAGATCTCGTGGCAATAGAATTGTTAAAAACACATATCCCTCCAAATAAACCAATCTATGTTGGGCTCACAGTGCTAAAGAGTCAAAAATCCTTGTATATGACTTCCACTACGACTACATGCGAGAAAAGTATGTTAATAACTGCAAATTATTGTATACTGACACAGATAGTCTGATATATGAAGTTGAGTGTGCAAATATTTATGCAGATATAAAAAACGATATTCACAAATTTGATACGTCAGATTCCCCAGTAGACAATATTTTTGGAATACCGCAAGTCAACAAAAAAGTTTTGTGTCTGGTCACGGATGAATGCAATGGTGAAATAATTACAGAATTTGTTAACTTGCCAAGTAAGATGTATAGCTTCCGCGTGCATGGTGAAGACTTTATCAAAAAAGCAAGAGGAGTCAAAGTAGAAGTTATACAGAGCAGCATCAATTTTGATGACTACGTCGATTGCTTGCGAAATTCTTCTATTCAAACGAGAACTCTGTATGTTACACGATCTCAACTAAACAAACTCGAAACTGTCAAACAGACAAAAGTTGCGCTCAGCTCGTTTGATGATAAGCGATACTTGCTTCCGCACAGTACTGACACCCTCGCCTGGGGTCATTATAAGATCAAAACCATGAAAGCAGACGACAATGACAACAATGATGATGACGTACTATCTGACAATGACGTGGGAGTCTAAGACATTTTAGAAGATTTAGCGAATGAATAAAATTGTAAACAGTAATTATAAGGTTTTCTTATTGTCAACAGTTATGAGTATTAATCAAGATGATTTGATTGAATGAAAAAACATGTGTATATTGTTTGCTTGTTTTTGTTTATGAATCCTTACAACTAGTACAAGCGTACGTGTTTGAAGTGCGGTTGACCATTGTTTGTCGGCCGACAGTGGCAGTTGCCGGGCTCTCTGTTTCAAGTTTTGCCAAGGCACTGCTTAACTATTTTTCCGAGAATTTCGACTGAATCAGCCTGACCTTTACTTGCCTCTTTGGGACCAGTAGTCCGAGAGAGGGGAGAAACCAGGCGTTTTCAAAAACGGCTTTCGTCGGTCAGTCAGTTTCTCATTTTCGGCCGTTGCGGCTCGTTCTCCAACGTTCGGGATGTACCAAGTTCGCGTTCGCAAAGAGTGAATTTCGTAGTTGTATTTCATTAAAGCACATTATTTTCCACAGACTTCATCCTATAGTAGCATCAATAAGTTAGATAAAACTTTTACTTCGCGTCGGTGTGCTCGTGAGTTTACTGCAATTGTGGGTGTCGATTGCTGAGATCCACTGAGTCTTCGAGTTACTTTTGCGTCAACGTAGCGTCGATGCTTCGTGGCGGTTCCTCTAAGTGATAAGGCTCAATTTGCTATCTGCTTAGCTTTGGATACATCAAATTTATCACCATGGCTGCACTCGGGGATGTCACTGGAATTCGCTGATCAATCAAGACCTGGAGACGCTAGGTGCTGGAACCAAATCTCCCGATCAGGTAAGTTTACCGCAATGTTTTCCTCAAAGTCTTCCTCCAAGGTTTGCCGCAATGTTTTCCTCAAAGTCTTCCTCAAAGGTTTGCCGCAATGTTTTCCTCAAAGTTTACCGCTAAGTTTACCGCAATGTTTTCCTCAAAGTCTTCCTCCAAGGTTTACCGCAATGTTTTCCTCAAGGTTTTCCTCCAAGGTTTGCCGCAATGTTTTCCTCAAAGTTTACCGCTAAGTTAACCGCAATGTTTCCCTCAAAGTCTTCCTCCAGGGTTTGCCGCAATGTTTTCTTCAAAGTTTACCGCTCAGTTTACTGAAATGCTTCCCTCAAAGTTTACCGCAAAGTTTACCGCAATGTTTTCTTGAAAGTCTTCCTCCAAGGTTTGCTGCAATGTTTTCCTTAAAGTTTACCGCTAAGTTTACCGCAGTGTTTTCCTCAAACTTTACCGTAAAGTCTATTACAAAGTTTCCCGCAAAGACTATCTCAAAGTTTATCACAAAGTCTATTTTAAAGTTTCCTGGAAAGACCATCCCAAACTTTACCGCAAAGACTACCTCAAAGTTTACCGCAAAGTCTATTCCAAAGTTTACCTTGATGCTTACCGCAGACCACCTCAAAGTTTACCGCAAAGTTTACCTATAGGGTTACCACAATGTTTACAGCAAAGATTACATCAAAGTTTACCACACATTTTTGTCACAGTGTTTACCGCAATGTTTACCGCAAAATCGATATAATGTAATTTACTTGATTATAACCGTTTCACTATAAATGAACTCTAGGGTTGAACTTTCGAAACATTTGTACTTCTCGCTCACATCTAACTAATGGAGCACACCAATGTATTGTACAAGAATATAACCAATTTACAACTTGGACCATCGTTTTCTTTCAGTTGATGACCTGATTTACTCCCGTCTCTCTCTGGCTACCTATCTTTCTTAACAGTATACTTATATTATAAATTCAACAGTATTCCACAAAAAATTTAGGTTAACATTAATTTGTCGTTAGTTCAACATTGCACGATTTGATTCATCATTACATAAACGTTGATTCAACATTGCACAAAGTTCACTACATATCTAATTTATCTATTCAGCTGTTGTGTGAGCCGATCGATGGTTGGTATTGTTGTAATCGGAGATGAGAGTAGGTGAAATATCTATCCACTTATAGTTGCCTTGAAGCTAAATTGTGGCCACATCTTATTCTTGAGTATGCGATTAAATCTTTCACACATCGATGCTTTAAGATTACTATGGTTTGAGTAGAGATTTATGCTGTATCGTTGCATAAGTTTTTTTAAATGTGAATTCTGAAACTCTTTGCCTTCATCGGTGTGTTTTGCGATTTGACGGAGCACCTCCTTCTCTTTGTGGAACTTTAGCATGTTGATGCTTTTCACCAAATAACCTGTATTTATAGACAGGTAAAACAGTCAAATCCTTTTCTGCATCTACCCTTGTTCAGGTCACTGCCTTTGTGAATGACAACAAATCCATACTTGTCAGTATTCCAGCATGCTGAACATCAGTCTCGAAATTGAGAATAACACATGTCAGTGTTGACATGATCATTATACACATTTTTCAAATTCCTCTCATCGTGTTTAAAAAGTATTAACAGATTAACATTACCTTGAACAAGATGTTTAGGAATCTGACAATAAGTTTGACATAAGTAAACACTGTCAACATGAACATGTTTACTCATACAGAAAAAGGCTCTGATGTTATCCTATTTCTGAGAGGCCACATCATCAAATACAATTGTAGAATTTGGTTGAGCTTCATCTGATTGTATTACTTCTTCATGCTCACCGAAAGGAAAATATTCAACGATGTCTACATTTTATAATACCTGTTCCAAGAATTTGTACTTTGGTTGTTTGAGGGATTTCGAGTATTCAAGGTTTTCAAATTTAAAGAGAGATGATTTCAGCAACGGAGTCAAGTTTTCATCGACATGGAGTTCATCGTAGACAAAAAAGGCTTCAGCAAGCCCATCAACCAGTTCATCTCTAAGAAAATGGCTAGAATTCCTCTCCAGGAATATTCTCAATCTACGGTCTACCTCTTTGAACCACCCTGATACTGGCACTCGCTGCCTGCCACATACAAAAGTGAAAATTTGTAGTTGACACGCAATTACCATGGTCTATAATGGACATCTGGTGACATACCCTATGAAGAAGTAAGACTAGTGATCCAAACAAATTGCGTGATGCTCGTGCAGTCTACGTCAAAGGACTTGAAAAGGAAAAATGGTTGGCCCAGTACGTGCAAAACGTGTATAATTTGGAAGATCTTGGCTGACCCTTGCTAAAAAACTGTACAGTACAGTTTCAACAAGATGTAATCACCACATTCAATGCTGGAATGCAAATTGTACAGTTCGGATCGTTCTAGCTCCCAAGACCTGGTTCTGGACTCCCCGGGATCAGCCAACTATCAAACATTACTCTGAAAGCAGAGACAATGATGATGATACAACTGAAAGTATTGATACTACATATACTTCTTTGAGCAACACAATGCTCAAAGACTTATATAACCGTTGTGAATTTATGTTAAACTAAATATACTTTCATCACATTATAGGTAAAGATTTTCTAATGTAAAATTAGGCTTAGCTTTTTCTTGAATAAACCAAACATTTCATTTTACATCGAGTGAACATTTATTTAAACCTATTCCATTAGTTAAGAATTTGTTAAGCTAATTTTAAATTTTATTTGGTATCTTTATTTCTGGCGATAAATATTACGAACATCGTTCGGTTGAATTTTGAATCTAAATATCATTTAACCTTAGCGGTGGATAACCACAGACCTCGTTGGGCAGCATTTCCAACATTGGAAATTATTCAAGCATCGTTGGGTTGCAATCAAATTTCAGCGCTGGGCACACATCGTTGGGTTGCATTTTCAAATTTATCGCGATTTTGTTTTCATTACCACTAGATGAATAAGCATTTCAGCTATGGATAATATTAGTTCGAAGCTTCGAGAATCCCCTAGCTCACATAAATCAACTATGTTTTTAGAAGTTTCGAGAATACATGGGAATCCCGAACCAATCTGAATAAAACCTGAGTATCACGGTCGGTATTGCAGTGATCAACCTTCTTCTTATTTCTATTGCCACGTGATACATAAGCATTTTAGGTAATATTTGTTCGAAGTTTCCAGAAGCTTCGAGAATCCCCATAGCTCACATAGGCCAACTATTTCTCAAAAACTCTGGGGAATCTCCCGATTTCACGAGCGGCATCTATACAAAGAAGCTTGTAGCTTATTCGGTCAGTAAAACAGACACCCACCTTGTCGGCTTGGCCATGGATTCATTTTGGGGATCTACCTTACTGACCGAGTTACCGATTGTTGTTAACTTACCGACACTGTCTTATCAACTGAGTTGATCCAAAACCGGCCTAGCTTATCTGCTGCGGGGATAGTGATAAGAATAAAGGTAGGAAGACAGGAGGTAGCTTTTGCTTACAAGCATAGGAGGAGAGGTCAACATCAAGGATGGGGAGTAATAAAGAAATTGATGGAGCGAAGGAATAAGAAGTAAGTATTGATAGGAGGAGATTTCAAAGCTTGGACAGGAATGATAAAGGGAAGGGGTAAGGGATGAAGAAAGTGAGACATTTCAAAGAAACTCAAAGCACAAAAACGGGACCAGGAGGGTAAAACACTTTTAAAACTGTTAGGAGAGGAGGAGTGGTTTATATATTGAGATGAAGAAAAGAAAGTGACTTTAATAGGCAAAGGAGAGATACTTCCCAGTAATAGCGATATTGAAATGTTGAGGATGAAATTGTCTTAGCGGAAAAAAGGAAGGGACTGATGACAAA
>JAWWEA010000063.1:320342-330691 GCA_035222095.1 Andricus quercuspetiolicola | reverse complement strand
ATTAATCTTTCAGATTAAACAAATCCTTTGTTTAAATTAACCATATATACCAAAAAAGCTATTTATTTCAATCAATAAGGTGGATATCTTTAATTTATTAAAATTAAATAAATGTTTTATTAATTTAATTAAGAAATTTGTTTCGTTCAATTATATGAATTCAAACAAATTTGTTTCTTTAATTTAAACAAACTTTTTTCTGAGTGAACGATTTATGGATGTGGTTCATTTATTAATAATAATACTTAAAACAAATTATCGTGCAAATCACTATTTTAAACATTTTTCCAAGATGTTTAGTTCGTTTTCAACTATATTTGTTGCTAAATCAATGATAAATATCATTGTTCAGCTACACATTTTTCACGTTGGAGAAAAAAAAACATTCTGTGAAATCTAACTTTCAATTTAAAAAAAACACAAAAGTCCACTCCGGAGATATTCTAATATTGAACAAAGAGTGAAAAATATTGAGGGATCAACAGATCGATTGTGGGATATGCCCTTGTGCAAGAACTGCAAACAAATAGTAATTATATATACTATTTCATAAGCATTAGAAGTTGCAGTTTTCCAGTGGGCAAAAAGACATTGTCATCCTGAGGACGTCATAAAGACATCCTTAGGACGTCCATATCAGTCCAATTGATGTCTTAAAGATGTCTCATGTCCAAAAGATGTCTTTAAGACATGAGAAGTCTTTGGGACATCAATTGAACTGACATGGACGTCTTAGGGATGTCTTTACGACGTCCTCAGGATGACAATGTCTTTTTTCCCACTGGGTTAATTCCTTTATTTACGCATATACAGTAATTTTCGAGAAAAGTGTCCCTTGCTTACGAGTCATAGAAGAACAAATGTTTTAAATACCGTAAAAATTGGTTTTTTCGCCTATGACGACTGTTTTTCGATTTTTGACGTTATATACGCATTTATTTTATTGAAGAAGTTTGTTGTTTAGAATAATTTTTTAATTTATAAAAAATAAAAGGTCCAAAAACAGAATTTTATATTTTACAATAAATTGACTACTTTCAAAATGTCTCCGGGGCTATATAAGTCTATAATTTTTAATGCCACTTTCAGGAAACGAAGCTTATCTAAGGAATTTGAAAGCGTCGACTTTTCGAAAAGTAGGATCTAATGGGGACCACTTTTCCCCTGAATCGTTTTATGACAACAAGAAGAATAGGCTAAAACCAAACCAGATCCCGATTCCGTATCGGAATGCAGCAACAGATGATGAAACCGAGAAGAGAATGCAAGAGAATACACAGAAGAGGATGCAAGAAGAAACTCAGAAGAGGTTTCAAGAGGAAACGCAGAAGAGGATTCAAGAGGAAACACATAAGAGGATTGAAGAGGAAATACAGAAGATGATTCAAGAGGAAACGCAGAAGAGGATTCAAGAGGAAACAGAAGAGGATGCAAGAGGAAACAGAGAAGAGGATGCAAGAGGAAATACAGGAAATAATAGAGGAGGAGAAAGGGGACACCGACAAAGAAGAAGAGGAAATAACGAATATAGAGACTGGTGAAGACACTGCAAGACTTTTTGCAGAAACATCTGATGATGAAAATGAAATCCCTGTAAAGAGAGCGAAAGTGCTGAAAACTTATCCAGCAGCTGCTACGACAAAGGATAAGTTTATCACCAAAGATGAGGAAAATGATCAAATGGAATGGTTAAAAGTGGAACCTTCAGTACCCAGCACAAGCTCTGACACTCAGGAAAAATCTACTTTCACTGCCGAAGTGAGAATACGAAACGTC
Source organism: Andricus quercuspetiolicola (assembly GCA_035222095.1). Taxonomy (NCBI): domain Eukaryota; kingdom Metazoa; phylum Arthropoda; class Insecta; order Hymenoptera; family Cynipidae; genus Andricus; species Andricus quercuspetiolicola. The sequence goes on along the minus strand of JAWWEA010000063.1, from coordinate 328,915 downwards.
CAAAAGGGTTTAGCTAACAAGATTGGAAAATTGAGAAAGGGCAGCGAGGCAGTTAAAAGAAAAATGGAAAGGAAAATTCAGAGTCTGCAGCAACAATTAAAAGCTGAAAGGGAAAAACACAGAAGAGAGATGGCCGCCATGAAAAGAAGAAAGATCAGTATACCTGAGTTCCTGGATGCACATCATTGCGATAATCCTGTATCTCGTGCAATTGTAACGATGCAACTTCGTCACCAGAAAACTGCATGTTATAGTAAGGACGAAAGAGATTTCGCAAAAAGATTAAACTTTTATTCTGCATCAGCGTACAGGCATATGAGAAAAGCTGGGCTCAAGCTTCCTTCCGAGTCATCGGTACGAAAGTGGATTGCTGAGTATGATATCAAGCCAGGATTCAGCGAAACCATTTATGCAAAATTTAAGGAGATGATGGATCAATTGCCGCCAGATGAAAGAATATGTGGTTTAAAGTGGAACGAGTTCAGCAGTAAAAAATGTGAAGAATATTTCAAATACTGCGATCTTGTTTAAGGTTTGGTTGATCTGGGCCCTTTGGGGCGACAAAACGTCCCAGCAACAAATGTTTTGGTATTTTCTGTGGACAGTTTGAACGCCAAAAGACCTTTTTCCCAGCCAATGTCATACTTTTTAATTGACTAGACCGTGACTAGCGATGTAATTGCCGATCTTGTAAAACGATGTCTCTCAAAACTGGCCGAGTGTGGAGCAGATGTAAGACTCCTCACTTGTGATCAGGCAACTGCAAATCAGCACTGCATCTGGAAAACATTTGGAGCGACGACAGAGAAACCTTACTTCGACTACGAGGGACGAAAGTATTTTTGCAGTTTCGATTTTCCACATTTGATTAAAAATTTGCTCAAACAACTACGGACACACAAGTATTTGTACGATGGAAGTCGAAACATAATAGCCAATTACCAAGACTTCGTAGATGTATGGCTCAATGCAGAAAGAGTACAACTAATAATTTACTTGGACACATAACGGAAGTGCATATGGCTCCAAATAACTTTGAAGTTATGAATGTTGAAAGAGCTATGAACTTCTTCAGCAAAAGATATGCATCTGCGATACGGCTAGCTGGACGCGACACAGGTGATAAGGAGAATCCAATTCATCAAAGAGATGGGGAACCCGAAACTTGGGAAAGAACTGCAGATTTCACCGAATTCCTGGATAGAGGGATAGATGGAGCCAATGCATACCGATTGATATTTCGCAATCCAGCAAAGCGACCATTGTCAAAAAGAAATCCACACATTGAAAAAACTCTACGAGAGTTTGCAGATTGGTCTTCAACATGGACCACGAATCTAAAATCAAAGAGCAAAGCGCCATGCCTGAAAGGTCTACCACTAACACTGAATGCAATCATCGGTGTGTACCATAACATCCAAAAAGATTTCCCAGAATTTGAATTGGCAGCTGGACTTTGTAATCAAGACTCTTTGGAATATTTGTTCTCAAAACTTCGCCAAAGAAGAGGGCATGTTAGCAATCCCACAGCAAGAATGGTACGCTTAGCTTTGCGACATATACTCTCTAGTGGAAAAATTGAAGGTGGTATATGAGCCAATGTTCAAATAGAAGACAAAAATCTCCAGTTGTTGATAAACTCTCCAAGCGACGTAGAGAAACAATTCGGAAAGAACTGCGATCAACTTATCATCGATGACCTTAAGAAGTTTGACGAAGATGACGATACTGAAGAAATGGAATCGGCTGTGGAAGTGAATGAAAGAAATGAAGACTTGATCCACAATCAAGCAGAAGACGTGAATGAAGCCGGAGTTCAAGAAGAAGAAGTTGAACATTCAAGTTCGAAGGAAAATGAAGATTCCATCAATTCCGTACCGGAAATTTCCTTTTACGAACTGAATGCAGTAACTTTTTTTGCTGGTGACGTCGCTTCTATATGCTTCCTAAGAACCCAATGTGAATCTTGTCGAGAAGTCATGATGAAGACTCCAATGGAAGAGAGTCAGGATAACGAATACCACATTCCACTGAGGGAATACAAAAATGTCGATGAAGATGCTCCAGAAGTTACAAAACTATCAAGACCAAGGGACCAGTTCTCATACATCGTTTATGAACAACTGCAATCGTTCCATAAATCTTGGGAAAAGTATTGGGCTGCGGAAAAGTTGTTGGAGCATTTGACAGAAGAAGCCGAAAACCATACAAAACAGCGTTTTCCCAACTGGCTTAAGAGAGATGACCCGTGCTATGAACATCGTCGGAATGCCCTCAGATTCATGTTGAGAGTAAAAATCTTCGCTAAAACTCGAGAACGAAATGGACAACGAAAAGCAGCAAACATTCACATGAAGAAAAAAGGCAGAAAGGTCAACATTCTTATGAACAATTAAGGTAAAAACTACTTTGTTATGAAAAAATTTGATTTATCTGGGAATTTTTTTGAAACGTGCTGTCTTAATTTTTTATTGTCACTTCAATTTAAAATTCCTTAATTTTTTAAAGCCTTTGGGTTATTTTTTAATTTACAATGGATTCAAATCGCTTTTCATAATCTGATGATAACCATTACACATAACATTTTTAATTTAATTGTTTTTATTTAATTAAATTTCAGAACTCAAATGGCATTGCGGCATTCGTCAAAGTGAATTTCAAAATTCCGGGATGTCAGTGCTTAGTGCAGGTAAAATAACAAAAAGGCATTAGTAAACCTAAATAATATTTTATTTCATATAAATAAGAAATTCTAATTCATAGTCATTAACAGGTTATTTACTTCCCCATCATCAATTATTGGAATTTGTTGGAGTTTCAATTGGAAAAAAAGTAATTTCTGTTTCAATAGAGGTGTGTATACTTTAATTTGAGAATTATATTTCATACTTTTCCTTTTAACAAATAAATAATTGTATTTTTGGCTCAATGGTAAATTTGGATGTCATGGAGGATATTTACAGACAAAGGAGTTTAATTCACTACGGCTTCATTTCAAGTACAAGGTAAGATAATAAAATACTATTCATAGAAGAGTTTTGCTATTTTTACTATCATTATAATAGCTATTATTTATAATTAATAATAGATGAGGTGATTAATGTTCATATCCACGATGGACAAATCTGGGATTGCCTTAGATCAGGGCTCACCACTTTCAGTAGGTGTTGACTGACACGACAAGTGCCTGACTGACAGAAATTTTTTCTGTCATTTTTTTTATCGATTTCCAGGAATCCTAAAATTTTACAAAGGGGTAGGGTTGTCACGGTCAGTCGGTAGGTAGAGGGAAATAAAGAACTAGGTTCGAGTTCGAGGAAGTTTGTTTATTTATAAAACAAATTATTTTTAGTTCCAAGCAAGTACTTTGAAGTTTTCTCTTTTTGTACGAATTAAAGAAGAAAAGTTCTAACACCAGCGGAAGACCATGCAGTGAGCCCTGCGCCCTTTGTGGACAAGTGCTTGTACCTGATGCGCCTTTTCCTTATGGAAACTGTATTGTTACCAAGTTCCGGTCCTCAGTAGATAATTTAAAAATGAAAAAAATTTTATTACATTTTCACAATGGTTTGAATATTGAAATGAAATTCTAGAAATCTAGACTGTTTTAATTCTTACAAAATTAATTTAGAACTAATTTTTAAATCTGTCTCGTTTCTATTGTTAATTTTTATATATTAAATAATTATTTGTTAAACTTTTATTTTACATGATTATAAATTCATTTAAATTCAAATAGTTTATAAGAATTACAAATATTAGCGTTTTCTTAAAACTTTTATAAGTTTAAAAATTAAAATGATAAATTCATTTCGAATCATTCGTTTCGAATTAAAAATTTTATTACACGAAGAAAATGCATTCAGTAGCCGTAGTTATATTTTTTATTGAATGCCGTAGGTAACGTAGGTTCATTATCACCAAAGTTTGAAACAAAATCAATGTTGTACCAAAAAGGACAAATTTTCAAGCAAATTGTTGGATTTTTAACCAAGAAAGGTGAATTTTCAATAAAATTTTCAACCAAAGTTGGAATACTTAAATTTTCAGATAAAGGAATTAATTTACCACCAAAAACAGTTGAATTATCAACCAAAAAAGATTAATTTCTATCGAAAACTGTAATAGTTGATGCATATTGCAATCCAAAAATATTTTACTTTTAAATGAAAGACAATTGAATTTAACCAAAAAATATGAATTTTTAACAAATTTTTTAATAAAGGACCAAAAAAGATTTTTTAGTCAAAAAACAGTATACTTTTCAACCAAAAAGAATTAATTTTCAACTAATAATTATAAATTTTCAACCGAAAACGGAATAATTAGTTTTGCAGTACAGAAATTAATTTTCATTAAAAAAGAAGAACGATTTTTTTCAATAAATTAGTAAAATTTTCAACCGAAGAGATGAATCTTCAAACAAAGAAGTGAATTTTGAACAAAGTAGTTCAACTTTCGACCAATTAATTATTTTTCAACCAAAAACGACGAATTAAAAGAAGTAGTTAAATCCTCAATTTTTTCGGATGAATTTTTACCTAAAAAGATTAAGTTTCAAATAAGAAGAGTAATTTTTCACCACAAAGACGAATTTCCAACAAAATACATGAATTTGTACCCAAATAATTTAATTCTTGGGTTAAAAAATGCCTTTTTAACATAATTGTAGAATTTTCAACATAAGAGTAAAATTTTTAACCGCACAATAAAATTGTTAATGAAAAAAGATGAATTTTCAACTAAAATGATGAATCTTCAATTGGAATGGTTAAATCTACAGTTAAAGAAATTAATTTTCAATCAAAAGGAACAAATATTCTACTCTGGAAATTAATTTTCTTTCTTTCTAAAAGATTTCCTATACATTTGAAAGATTTACAAATTCATAGGAGAAAAAAGTAAAGTTTTAAAAAATGTTACGTTTTAGGATGGAAGCAAAATTTCAATATTTCTATATTGGGCTATAAATCCCTTTGGCTTAGAAAATGATTTTTTTACCTTCAAAAAATGTATCTTTAGATTCTTTTAGTTAAGGTATTCTTCGAAACTTAATGATTTTCCGTAAAAAATAACAACAGACACTCGAAAAGTCATAAAAATTCATGACAAACGATTGATCTTGAGAATCGGATCATTCCGATGCGCAATTTGCTGATCAAATATAACATGAAAAATCGGTACAAAAGTGCCAAATAGTATAAAAAATGCATGTTTTGAACACGTGACCCCGATTTACTCATAAACTTGACCTACAAGAACATTTTTGTCAACAGATTTAAGAACAACCTGGAATTGTTTAAAGGGAAGAACAAATTTTTTAAAATATCGGACAGTGTTACATATTTGTGTAAAATAATTATAATCATAATATTTATTCAATTTGATAAATATTTGAATGAATAAAAATGGTTTTTATCAAAAATGTGTTTTGTTTAATAGTTCAAAGATAGTTAAAAATGTAGAAAGTAAAATTTTACGTTACTAATAAAAGTTTCCTTCAAAATGTAAAGAGCTCAAACTTAAACGAAATTTGTATTAGTCAGTATTCAATACTCTCGAAAATGCTTATTGAAAATTTCAAGTTAAAGAATCGTATCTAAGGCTCACAACGAGTCTACAAATATTGGAATTTTATGCAATTTTAGAGGTGCATAAAATCTTTGTATAACTTTATTGATGTATATAAATTTTACAAAATGCATCTTTTCTGAAGAGACAAGAAGTATATGAAAGATTAAATAAATTGACTTATAATTTCTTGACCAAAATCGAAGAAGTAAAAAATGTATACGTTTTACGAGTTAAAGTCTATAAGACACAAAAGTTGCTTGCTGCGGACTAAAAATAATTTGTTTTATAAATAAAAAAAACACGTGTTCATTTGTTTCTATGAGAGAACAATTTGGCGAACTCGCCGGTTGAAAATTCCAAAATGTAAATTTTTGGGCCACCCTAATACACACACACACACACACACACACACACACACACACACACACACACACACACACACACACACACACCACAAGTTGGTAGTATTTAAAATAAAACAATTACTCATACTAAAGAAAAACAAAAATCTAATACCTTCTCTGATGAGAATGTAATAATGAAAAATAAATACTTTTTTTCGTAGGATCAAAAAGGATGTCATCATAGTCGTCAAACAATTTTAGGAAGCAAATAGGAGTAACTTGTGAAAAGTTTCTATTCAAATTATACCGGTAGGTACTTCAATTTCAATACCATCTGTTATATTCAATTTTAACGCCGTTGCAAAAATATTCTATATTAAATTTGTTATTTCATTTGATTCAAGGTTTATTGCATTTTGGTTTCGCGAAAATAAAAGGAGAAAAGGGAGAACAGCTTTTACGGAAAGAGGATATTTTGATCAAATATCATTGGTTCTGATATTTTTCCCAGGTACTTCAGTCATACTTTGAATTTAATTTCATATTAGGAATATTAGTATTGTGAAAAATACTATTCTGCAATTCATTCTTTCGTTAATCTAATTCTAGGTTTCCCCACAACGAGTTTCGCACTTCAACTACTGCGAGTGAGATATGCTGCTTTCTCATAAAGGTAAAAACTATGTACGCGTTTCAAACGGAAATATTGATAAGAATGGATGTTAATTAGTTCAATTTGTTTCAGAGCTAGATGGCTGGTTCCTGCGAAACTTCGTCCACTTCAACGTGCCAATAATTATTTATCTTATTTACTTATTTAATAAGGCGTGGAAAGTATGTGTGTATGTATGTATATACTATGTAGATATTAAAAGTGTGCTGCTTTAATTGTATTTGAAATTATATTGTATATGTATGTATGTAGGTATGTAAAAGCATGCTGTTTTAATTTTATTTGAGATTGTAATATATTGTTGAATTGTATGTGTATGTATGCATATATGTAGGTATGTAAAAGCGTGCTGTTTTAATTATATTTGAGATTGTATTGTATGTGTATGTATGCATGTATGAAGGTATGTATTTATGTAAATGCGTGCTGTTTTAATTGTATTTGAGATTGTATTGTATGTATGTATGTATGTAGGTATTTAAAACTTGCTGTTTTAATTGTATTTGAGATTGTATTGTATGTATGTAGGTATGTAAATGAGTGCTGTTTTAATTGTCGAAGTAGTTGAGCTTGTGACATATGTGGTTTGAATTGTTCTTCGAATTTTAGATAGAAACATATTCGACTCCTCCCGGAGGTTTTTCCACAGCGTGGTTTTTCCCTACCAGGATGTACTGAAGCAGTGTGAAATATAGAGATTTTGCAATGTAGAAGCACAGGTAAATGCGGGAGTCTGTTAGGTAAATTAAAATTATTTAATAAGTATTATTTTTATTTCATTCCTTTTATTCGAGGAGTTAATCATTTTAAACCCTTCAACTTCTTTCCACCAAGTGTCCGATTATTGTTGGTCCTGCCATTTTTGATTGGGTATCCTACAAATTGGTGTATCTTAACTGTTGAATGCTTTCGGTTTTATTTCAATTTAAAATTTTAAAAGTATCAAATTTTTAATTAATGTTATAATTTCATTAAATAATTTATTACATTCTCATCTCAATGAGAAGGTATTGGTTTTATGTAAAAATTGACTTCGCGGATTTCATCAAATCTCGACGTTTTCGGACTCTCTGATTGAGAAAAACAGGATTTTACTTCTGTGTCTGTCTGTCGTCGTTGTCGCTGTTGTCGTTGTCGTCAGTGAACACGATAACTTTCGAAGGAATTATCCGACTGGATTACCCTTTGGTACACTGTTTTAAGCCCTAAAAAGAAAGGACGAGTTCGTTAATCAGCTATTTTGGATAAAAATTCAAAAAGTTAGAGCATTTTCAAAATTTTTCAAACCACTTGTTTTAAGATTAAAAAATTTCTATGTATGGGTGTTAGTAGTGCTCAAAAAGACGAAAAATTTATCCCAATGACTTTTTAAAGTTAAAACATAATTACCGGAGCTATAGCATTTACAAAATTCCGAAAAACAAACGAAAATGAACATTTTAAACCAAACAACGCACGATATGAAAAAATGTCAAAGAAAAACGTTGCTTTTTGAACACCCTATAAGATTGTCATAAAAACTTTTTGAATTTTCTTGAAAAATCGAAAATTCAAATTTTGACCACACAAAAAATAATGAAAAATCAATAATTCAATTTTACGCTCAAAATATGCAAGATACAAAAAAAGATGAATGAACAAAAATTATGAACCCAAAAAAAATGTACAAATTTGTTCCCAATCAATTTTTGATAAAACGTCTAGTTTTTGCTTTATTCGTAAAAAACAATGTTAAAAATAAAAAAATTTAATTTTTTTTCTTTGTTTTAATTATGAAAACAAGACGATGAAAATACGTCTGTTTCAATAACAATGCCCATTATGAATTTTAATATTATACATTTATCGAAATGTTATACATTTTTCGGGGTAGATGCGAATAAAGATTACGATCAAATAATGAACAAATATTAAAGTAGTCATGAAAAATAAAATGTGTACTTTATTTTGGATTATCTGAACTGTTTTGGTCAAATTTTAAT
>JAWWEA010000063.1:49048-61316 GCA_035222095.1 Andricus quercuspetiolicola | reverse complement strand
TGATTTTTGAGCTTCAAAATCATCAGGATTTAAGAATTGTTATTAATACATGTTTTAAAAGTAAAGACTTCTCAATTTTAAATGTTCAAAATTGGAGAATTTTCAATTGCAAACTGTTAAAATTGAAGAATTTTTCATTATAATTCTTCAAAATTGTACTATCTTAAAAAAATATTCCAAATTGCATACCTTTGAAATATAATTTTTGAAAATTGAATAATTTGTAATTCTAAATTTTCAATATTCAAGAATTACCAATTCTAACTCTTTCAAATTCTAGAACTTTAAATTGCGAATCTTTAAAAATTGAAGACATTCAAACTACAAATTATTAAGATTGAAGAATTTGAATGGTAAATCTTCAAAATTGTAGAACTTTGAATTGCAAATCTTTAAAACTTAATGTTTTAAATTCATAATTTAAAAATCATGGAAGCTTCAAGTTTTACAACTAAAAATTCTGTTATTTTACTGATTTACATTCCAAATTTCATCAATTTGAAAGATTTATAATTAAAAACTCTTGATTTTTGAGCTTCAAAATCATCAGGATTTAAGAATTGTTATTAATACATGTTTTAAAAGTAAAGACTTCTCAATTGTAAATGTTCAAAATTGGAGAGTTTTCAATTGCAAATTGTTAAAATTGAAGAATTTTTTATTATAATTTTTCAAAATTGAACTATCTTGAAAAAATGTTCCAAATTGCATACCTTTAAAATATAATTCTTGAAAATTGAATAACTTGTAATTCCATAGTTTCAAAATTCAAGAATTGTCAATTGCAACTCTTCAAAATTGTAGAAATTTGATTCAAAATCTTTAAAAATTGAAGTGTATTTAATTTTGATAATTTAGAATTAAAAATTCAAAAATTATCAATAATATTAATAGGCTGTATCTAGTCGTCCCGAAAATTCGGGACGACTAGCAAAGTTTATGAAAAATATTTGATCACTTATCCCGAATTTCATACGGACAAGACTCTTCGATAATAATGATATGTAATATTTCATAATAATTCTAATTTAATCATCGAATAATAAATTATAATAATTCCATTATTTCATATTCTTTTACTATGAACCGTATTCTCTCAAATTACGGCAGGCCTGTTGCTGTGGTGCGTAATCTGAAGAGAGCCGTAACTGCCAGTTACGGCGTTTTTCCGAATTCCAGCATTCCAATCAACACCGTTAACTGCATTTTCGATAATTAATTAACATTTTTTTTTAATTTTTTTGCAGAAATGAAGAGATCATATGCAAATTAGTCAAGAGCATACAAAAAAAGTTCAGAAAATGAATTAGAATCCGCAATACACGCGAATAAATATTCAAACAGGTTTTGTCGATATTCTAAGCTACGTTTATTTTGCAGTTAACGGTGTTCTTCCTAATCACGGCAGAATACATTACAGTTTTTGTATATTCGGAGTGATGTCTTCATTACATAGTCGTAAAAATACTCGCAGTGGTAATTAATTATCTATTAGCATGAAATTTTATGTCGGGCATTATTCTCTATCTTAAGGACTTAAAATTGCCAGTTAAAATAATGAGCGTCATAGGAAGTAGATAATGTACATTATAAGTGCTTGCGATCATGGCGAAAGAATCATTATACTTGGAGACATAAGCGGATGGGTCGGCGTCCAGCGTCAAGATGAAGATACAGAAAGGTTGCTGGGTAATTTTCGGGATTCAATGAGAAAAAATGATAAGGGGAAAATATTAGTTGACTTATGCTCAAAAAAGAACTTATTTATAACAAATACTTGGTTTAAATAAAATGATCCACATGTATACCTGGTGCAGAGGAAATAGCCATAGTATAATTGACTTCGTTATTGTGGATGAAAGACTAAGAGCTAGTAAAAGATACAAGATTCATGAGGGGTTCTGGATGCAGTACTGAACATTACCTTCTAGTCTCCAAAATGTACAGAAACCGCAAGTACGAATAGCTTTTCAGAATAAGGTAAACGAAAGCATAGATCAGGCAACTTGGGGGGCACTAATAGATAATAAAATTCTAGAAGGCGCATGGGTTTTGCTTGTGGATGTTATTGTTAGAAGTGTGACTAAAGTGTGTGGTACTGCAGTGGTAGGAAAAATGTCCGATGATGCATGGTGGTATAACATAATTCAGGCAGCCTACCAAGAAAAGAAAAAAACATACGAGAGAACGTTGGACATCACAGGTCTTAGCGATGAGGAGAGAACTAGACTTGAAAATGATTAAAAACACAAAAAGAGGAAAGTTAAACGACTAGTCAAGGAAAGTAAAGATAAAATGAGAACAGAAGAAGAGAAGAAAATACAAAAAATTTGAAGGTAGCAAGAAACTGTTACATAAATCTATGAAGGGAAGTCAATGTACAGAGTTTGTCAGCATGAGAAATAGCAAGGGCGAAATGCTAAACTATGCAATAATTATTGCGATTGTTACGAAATTCCTGCGCAGGATGTGCGGGAAAACATTGATGGACAAAGTGAGTAACGAGATAATCCTCGAAGAATGTGGTGCAGAAGAGATACCATTTGGCATATGGAAAAGTAATCGGTTAAGAGGGTTCGGGCATTTTGAGAGAATTAAAGATGAACTACTAACGAAACGAGTATATGAAGGTAAAGTAAATGGCACTGTGCCCAGAGGCAGACCACGGAAAGAATAGTTAGAATGTGTACATGAGACCCTAATTCGAAAAGACAAAAGAAGTCATAGAAATACGAGAGCCTGCATAAAAAAAATGCATGGACGTGAAGGAAGCTAGAGAAGTATGCCAGGACAGAAAAGTGTGTCGACAAATAGTTTATAAAAACTTTCTCAGCGGAGTGAATGACACCTGAAACAAAGGACCTTGGATACTAATGGGCACAAGTGGGCAGCTTCACATAATGACCTTATGAGACTCTTCACTCAGGGTGATCGCTAGAGAGATTGATCAGCAACCTGGGTCGGAGCAGTGTTGTGGAACAAAAATATTATTTAAATAAATAACACAAGAGTTTCCCAGATCAATCTAGAAAATCTGTACCTCCTTCCCCACATTACACCCTTCTCCACCGAGTGAGTCACGCCTACCCCGAAAGGGCAATGGCGTAATGGTATAATAATAATACATTGTACACTATTAGGGTAGTCCAAAAATTCATTGGAAATTTCTTTCTCTCGAATTTTTATGCAAATCGACCCTCAAATTTCTTAGTCGAGTTCACAAAAAAATAAATGAGTTTTTTTTAAGAAAGGTATTCATTTAGAGGTTCCATAAGCTCCATGAAGTTTGACACGTATTTCCCATAAGGAAAAAAATACGTTTTTGTAAGTTTTATTCAGAGGCGTCAATATAAGTGAATCGAGTGAAAACTCAAAGTTACTCTTCACAATTAGTCATACAATACAAGTGAGTAATTACTTTTCAAATATCACCACCCATAGGTATGTTTTATAAATTCGCGAAAAAAAACCCATAAGTGAAAATTTTTGTTCATCGAGTTTTTGGCGCTAATTATGATTTTTTTGCGGTTTTTGAAATACAAATTATTTTAAATACATAAAATACTACTTTTCACTGATAATTAGATGTTTATATAAATGCATCGAACAATTTATTATCGTTTTCGCAATTTTCTCTTAAAATACAGTTGAAAATTCGCTAATTTTCCAAAATTTTCCACTTATTTTTAACTTTTCTGTCAGAGCGAGGGAATAATGAATTAAATCAATGAAAATAATTTTTTAATTAATTTATTATTATTTATAATAATATTCTCAGAATAATGCTAGACAAATGCAGCTTTTTATCAAATTTTATATTTTATGTACACTTTTCAATCAGCGTGAGGCAATTATGGATTTAAGTTAACAAAAATAATTGTTTAAACAATTTATTATTATTTTCAATAATATTCTCTTTGAATAATGTTAAAAAAATGCGGTTTCTTCTGAAACATTCGACTTTTTGTACAATTTTTACTTGAAGCGAGATAAAAATTAATGCAATTTAAAAAACATAATTGTTTAAACAAATTATTATTGTTTATAACTATATTCTCCTATGGAAATGCTAAATATTTGCAGCTTTTTCTGAAATTTTCCAATTATTGTCTAATTTACACTAAGGGTGAGATAATAATTAATTAAGGTTAACAAACATAATTGTTTCAACAATTTATTACTAATTTGAATAATATTCTCTTTGAATAATGTTAGAAAGTTGCGGTTTTTTCTGAAATATTCAACTTTTAGACCACTCTTCACTTGGAGTAAAGTAAAAATTAATAAAATTTAACAAAAATAATTGTTTGAACAAATTATTATTGTTTATAACTATCTTCAATACCAATACTATATAGTTGCGGTTTTTCTGAAATTTTCAACTTTTCGTCAACTTTTCACTCAGATCAATGCAGTAATTAGTGTAATTTAACAAATATAATTGTTTGAACAAATTATTATACTTTATAACTATCTTCGCCTATATTAATGCTAAATAGTAGCAGTTTTTTTAATAGTCTGCATTTAGTCAACTTTTCATTTAGAGCTAGGTAAAAATTAATGAAATTTAATAAACATTTAAACAAATAATTATTGTTTATATCTATCTTCTCCTATAGTTGTGCTAGATAGTGGCGGTTTTTTCTGAAATTTTCCATTTTTGGTCAATTTCACACTTAGTGAGGTAATAATCAATGCAAAATAACAAACATGATTGTTTAAACAATTAATTACTGCTTATACCTATTTTCTCTTGAATAATTGCAAAAAAATTGCGGTTTTTCTGAATTTTCAAATTTGCTTTTACATTTTATTTATGAACAGATGATAAATAAACATTAAAAAGAATCATTCTTTCAACAATATCTTTCTATTTTGTGAATATATTTTTCTGAAATCAAAAAGATAATTGAAATATTTTTCAAATTTTCTATGAGGATCATATTAAATTTCAATTTTCCTTAAAGTATTTACTGAAAGCCTTTTTGTTTAAATTGATATTATTATTTACGAATTGTCTCATAGTTCCGAAATTCAGGATGAGTAGTCAAATATTATACAAAGGTTCGGCTTATCATCAAAAAGAAGCTGAAAATTTCAGAAAAACCTGTAAATTTCTGGCATTACTATAGGAGAAGATAGTTATGAAAAAATATATTGTTAAATTTCATTAATTATTACCAAACTCTAAGCGATGTTGGACGAAAAGTTAAAAATTTCAGAAAAAACTGTGACTTTCTAACATTATTCAAAGAGAAAATTATTAAAAACAATAATAAGTAGCTTAAGCAATCATGCTTGTTAACTTGAATTAATAATTCCCTTACTCTAATTGAAAAGTGGGCCAAAAGCTGAAAATTAAAGAAAAAACTGCAACTTTCTTGCATTATTCTAAGAGAATATTATTATCAATAATAATGAATTGTTTTAACAATTTATTTTAAAATCTTATTATGAGTAGAAAAGTTAAAAATTGACCTTTTTAGTTTGAAAATTCAACTATTTCGTTGTAAATTTTTGTATTTTGATAAAAATGTGCCTGTTTTGATAAAAAATTAATCTTCTTAATTGAAAATTCTACTATTTGGTTAACAATATATGCATTTTGTTAAAAATTTGTCTTTTTTGTCAAAAAAAATTATTATTCTTGGTTGAAAAAGCAACTATTTGCTTAAAAATGTGTATTTTGTTGATAATTCGTCTTTTTTAGTAGAAAATCATTCTTCTTGGTTGAAAGTTTATCTTTTTGTTTATGAATGTGATTATTTATTTGAAAATTTAACTGTTTTGTAGAAAGCTTGTCTTTTTAGCTTAAAATTCCACTATTTGGTTCAAAATTTACGTATTTTATTGAAAATTCGTCTTTTATAGTAGAAAATTAATCTTCCTAATTTAATTTTGGTTTCACCTCAAAATTCTATATTTTGGGTGACACTTTTTTTGTGTATTGACTGAAGAATCTTTAGTTGAAAAAAATGACATTAAATAGGGGTTTAGAGGGGGGTGGTCAAAACTGATTGATCCTAAGAAAGGGGGGTACGTAGTTAAAAATTTCAGAAAAAAATAGAAATAAGGTCTGATTAAATTTGATTCCTCAAATTTCGGGAGGGGGGGGGGTGGATTAACAGCCCCAATCGACCCTTTCTGGATCCCCTCTTTTATCCTAAACCTAGCTACAAGTTCGTGACTTTTTTTCGGACAAATTTCTTCCGTGTAGTTTTTGAAGGGCCCCTGTCTGCTGCAAGTAAGAAGATAGAGATTCTATCTTTTTCAATGATTTTGAATCTTTATGATAGAAAGGGATAGATAAAATATATCCCATTCTATCCCTTTGTCAATCTAAATTGATGTCTATCTTTCTCAATACCGTCTTTTCCATCTCATCCTGCCCTTTATCTATTCATGTCAATCTTTTTCTATCTTTCTGTCAATCTAAATTCCAGTCTACACTTTTCAATCTGCTCCTCTTTATCTCATCCTATTCTATGTCTTTCAATGTCTATCTTCTTCTATTTTCTTGTCAATATAAATTCACGTTCATTTTGTTCAATACCCTCTTCTTCCACTCATCCTATCCTCTATCTATCCACGTCAATATTTGTCTATCTCTCTGTCAATCTAAATTCACGTCTATCTTTTTCAAGACTCTCTTCTCTATCTCATCCTGTCAATTATCTATCAACGCTTATCTTTTTCTACCTATTTTTGAATCTTAATTTACGTCTATCTTTTCCAATACCCTCTTCTCCATTTCATCCTATGGCTTAGCTGTGCACGTAAATATTTCTCTACTACTCTGTCAATCCAAATTTGCGTCTATCTTTTTCAATCTCCTCTTCCCTATTTCATCCTATCTTTGATCTATCCACGTCAATCTTTTTCTATCTCAATCAATCTAAATTTTCGTCTATCTTTCTTAATCTTCTCTTCCCTATCTCATCGTACCATACATCTATCAACGTCTATCCTTTTCTATCTCTTTATCAATCTAAATTCATGCTTATTTTTTTCAATACCCTCTTCTCTATCTCATCCAATCCTTTGTCTACCCACATTAACCTGAAGGTTTTGATACTAGGTGGCCGACGATAAGTGTAACCAACAAGTGAAATCAGTTTTCGGGCCTATAAGTAGAGGTCTGGCAAACCGTTTTGCCAAGTTCAACACCGCTGTCGACTAAAATATGAAAATACACTTTGTCCAACACCCGCGATGGACAAAGCTTCATGTACGCCTTGTGACGGCAGTTTGACTCGTGCGATTGTCGCACTCGCAGCGCTCGCGCGGCAAACTTCACACTCGTCTAGAATCGCCTACATCTCCCACTCGATGCAAAATGTACTATTAAACGTATAGGTACACTTGAACATGGGTTTAGGCACGTTTCCGGTTCTGGCCTTGGACTTGAATCCAAAGATTCCGAACGTAAACATCAGGGCCGTGTAAACACTGAGAGTGAACTGACGCAATGTGATTCAACGTGACTCAATTATCCAATTAGGCAGTTAGGGTACAGAACTTTATCGCTATGCTACTGTTTTGACACGCATGAGTGACCAAGGACGTCTTACCCTTTCGACCCCGCGACTTCTCTCAACGAAAACCACCGCGCGGCATCAGTTCTCGGAAAAAACAAATCCAGTTTACAGAAATCTGGGTTCCAGTGTAAATAAGTGTGGACTTCAAGTTGTCTTTCTGGTATACGGTGAAAGCCAAATTAATTTTTTAAATAAATTTTCTAACTTTTCGATGGATTCGTAATCTTTAGGGATAGAAAATGATGAGAGAACTCAATCGTGGAAAATATAAAAAGATGGACAAAGATTTAGATTTATATTAAAGAGAAAGAATAAAGTAAAGAAAAAGATAAGGATCCTCGGTCACGAAAGGTAGAGAAAGAGATAGAAAATTATTGAGACTGGGGCTAGAAAAAGATAGCGTTTTAGGGATGCAAAGTGAACCCATTGAGAGAGATAGAATAGTTCTATAGTTTCCTAGCGCCCAATTTCTATCTTTTTCAATTTTTCTACTTCCAGCAGGGCTTATACTGAAATGACAGAAATAGTTATAAAAAAAGATAAAACGCATCGCAATCAGTAACTAAGTACTATTACGAGCGCGTAGTAATTTCAGCCAGACCTGCTTGGCAATTATTTCTGTCGCAATGAGAAAATAATAAAAATAAGACGAGTTCTCGATCTCTCCTTTTTGTACTTATCTCCTTCTCTGTCCTTCTCGAATACCTCTGTGAAATCCGTTCCGCATATGACAATCGTAAAAGTGCAGAATTATCTTTTACGGACATTTACGGTGATTCCATAATTCACAACCCCTGAAGGGAAATATGAAGAGGGTGTGGTCTTGATTTCACTAAAACATGCTGGAGGCGTCGCCCAATCAAAATCAATTTTTTATCATTCGTTAGGATGAAGGACATTTCTTGGGGCTAAATGTCCCGTGTTAGTTTATATTTTTAATCACCACCAAAAGCATCTACGATGCAAAAACTTGACCAATTATGTACAATTAAATGAAGTTGTGAAATCAAAGTCGGCCAAGTAAAATGGAAAAATCATAATTAACATTAATTGATCACGAGTATTGCAAAATAAATTTTCAACCAGTTTTTTGAGGTTCTGAATTTGGAAAAAAAATTGAAGGAAATTATTTATAAACAAAATTTAAAAGTTATAACAACTTAGCTGTATTTACTGTATTTCTCTCCTCAAATATCAATAAAATTTATTTTAAAGGTTCTCTTCTTTCCTGAAAATAATTCCATAATTTCGTTTATTGAAGATCGACTCTTTAATACATCCCGCCAATAATTTTTATACATTTTTTCTCAAGTATAAATTCCAAAAAAAACAATTGAAAAATAGTATATTATGCAACTAGTGCGTAAGATGCGATTTTACACACGCGATCACCACAAGTGGGTAAATCGTACGCACGAGTTTCATACAATGTTTTTTAACACAGCATGCGTAAAAAATGCGTTTTTACACACCCATATTAGTGCGTAAAACCTGTATCGTTATAAGCTGTTTAACGCACCAATATGGGTGTTTAAAAACGCATTTTTCTCACACTGTGTCAAAAATATATATATATATATACATATATAATAATAATTTAACATATTTAATAATATAATAATATGAAAAAGATGGTTTTAAATGAGGTTAAAATTTTACGTTGATTGGACAAATATATAATTTTCCTTTAGCCATGCGCAAAGATGAAAAATTCAATTTTTGTATGCTAAAATTAACAAAAAAATGTTTAATCAATCAAGTTATTTTTTTACTCAATCTGTGAGCCTTTAACATAACGATACAAACTAAGGAACATTTATAAGCAGCACTATGAACTGTTTCCTTCAAGATCCTATAAATTAAAAAATATATTTATTCATCCAAAATATACTTTTTCATCAGTATGATTCTTACTTAGAAAAGCGACCTTTTACTCTTTGATTTGTCAAAAATTATCATTTAAGATAAAGTGTTAAACAAAATTAATAATTTATACTAATATAGTATAAACACTAGTATGGTCCAAAAATACACTGAAAAATTTTGTTTGTCGAATTTTCATGCATACGGTCCGGAAATTTGTTCGAATTTACAAAAGAATAAATCCATTTTTTTGTTTCAAAAACAATGATATTTAGAGGTGGCACAAGCCCCATGAAGTTTAACACGCATTTCCCATAGGAAAAAATGTCGTTCTTGTACATTTTATTAGAATCGTCAATATTAGCTGAATCGAGTTGAAACTTTACATTTCTCTTCACAATTAGCCATATAGTACGAATAAAATATTAATTTTTAAGTATCACTCTCATAACTCTTTTTAATAGGGTCCCAAGAAAACCCCATAGAGATAGAAAGTCGCGTTTTTCTTCAAATTTTCCACTCTTTATCAAATTTTCAATTAGAGTGAGGTACTAGTTTAATAATATTAACCAACATGATTGTTTACACAATTTATTATTATTGTTAATAATATTATCTTTGAATAATGCTAGAAATTGCGGTTTTTTCTGAAATTTTTAACTTTTTGTCCACTTTCCAATTAGAGTGAAGTAATAAAAAATGGTTTTTTAATTGATGTATTTTATTGTTAATGATATTCTTTTTGCTTAATGGTAGAAAATTGTAGTTTCTTTTGAAATTTTTAATCATTTGTCTATTCTTCAGTTAGAGTGCTTCTTAGCACTTATCTACGAAAACATAGTCATAAACAATAATGAATTGTTTGAACAATTTGTTTGTTAACTTTGCATTATTTATTACTTTATTAAGTAAAAACTGGGTAAAAAGTTGAACATTTCAGAAGAAACCGCAACTATCTAGCATTAATAAAGAAGATGATAGTTATGAACAATAATAATTTGTCTAAATAATTATTTTTGATAAATTGAATTAATTATTAACTCAACCTAAGTGAAAAGTAGATAAATAGTTCAAATTTCAGAATGAATCGCAACTTTCTAGCATTATTTATACTGAATATTATTAAAAATAATAGTAAATTGGTTAAAAAATTAACTTTGTTGACTTGAAATAATCGTATAACTCACTCAAATTGAAAATCGGACAGAAAAAGGAATTTTTTCGCTATTTCTGATGAGAAATGTGGAGTTTCAACTCAATTCAGTTAATATTGATGATTCTGAATCAAATGTACAAAACCGTATTTTTTTCTTATGGAAAATACATATTAAACTTCATGGGGCTTACGCCAATGTCAGAGATTTATTTTTCCTTATGTTATCACTTTTTGAATCTGAAACGATCATACTAGCATAATAATATTTTAAATAATAACTTAACAGTTGTTTAAAACCTATAGTCACTACCACTCCACTATAAGTTTACAAAGTTGACAATTAAAAAAGTAGAGAAATTGAAGGATTATTATTAAAACTTAGAAAAATTAAATTAACAATTTTCATTTTTTATTATTTTCATGAACTTTATAACTTCTTTTAAATTAATTTCAAAATCCTTCTGGGATATAAAATGAATCAACGATACTTATTGATAACCATTCTATATGGTTTGCATTCAGGAGCAGGTAGGTTGAAGTTTTAATTTCCTCTTATATTGTGTCAAATTTGAGAATATATTATATTCATGTAACCTATTTAAATGTGTGATATTATGAGCCAGGATATAATTATTATGTAATTTTTAGTTTAAAGAGTAGACTGTTTTTCATAAATTTTTCCACAAGTTATTTGAGTTTATAATACCTTCCTTTTTAATATTTCTTATAGGCATCAAAATTGTGAACAGAGATACACATTTCTACTAATTTATGATTTCGAATTTCAAATTCATTATACCCTCAACAAAATGAACTATTTTCTTTCTTTAAAATACTGCAAATATTGCATAACATCGAAAATCAAATATCAATATAATAAAATAAAAGTAATATCAAATAAAAATAGATGTTTGGTATGACCTGACTTGAAATTACAGTTATTATTTAATGATCACGTTTTTATATTACACAGATGCATCTACCTTTAAAGATGCTGCTGAGTGGAAAGATGAATATCCTGATTATGGTGGAAAAAGTCAAGCTCCTATTCTTCTTAAACCATGGCAAATGAAAGTTAAAAATGTTCATATGCTGAAATTTGTAAATTATGACAAAGAACCGACAAGCATGTAACTAAAAAATGATGGACATTTTGTTATGGTCTATAATGTTCTAATGCATACCTAAACAATTCAATTTGTACTTCAATTTGTACTTTGATTTGTACTTATGGGCCGTCTATAAACAACGTTACCAATCTTTTTGGGGGATCACGCCAAAAACTAGGGTTGTTAACAGGGAGGCGGGTCAGAGGAAGCAACGTTACGAAGCTGGATAACATTTAGTATTATTATTGTATATTATTTTTTAAATACTTTTTTATTAATTTTATTTTTTTCAAACTTGTTCTTGGGTGAACCCGATTTTTCATCATAGCCGCGGACTAAGTCAAGTG
This sequence comes from Andricus quercuspetiolicola, assembly GCA_035222095.1. Taxonomy (NCBI): domain Eukaryota; kingdom Metazoa; phylum Arthropoda; class Insecta; order Hymenoptera; family Cynipidae; genus Andricus; species Andricus quercuspetiolicola. The sequence continues at coordinate 49,303 of JAWWEA010000063.1, read as the reverse complement.
ACTGATGAGATGAAGATGTTATGAGGTAATTTAATACGATGCTTGAAATGTTAAAAATGTTTTTTTAATGTTAAAAAAAATTTCAATGTTTGAAATTTTATTATTATTAGCCTCATTATTTCATTTTTATTTTTATTACAATAATTATTATCATTATATTATTATTTTACTATTATTATTATTATTATTATTATTATTATTATTATATTAATGTCTCAGGATCAAGATAGTTACAGTCCAATATGTCGAAGGCAT
>JAWWEA010000062.1:71043409-71053966 GCA_035222095.1 Andricus quercuspetiolicola | reverse complement strand
AAATCACACAATATTTCGTAATCACTCGAAGAAAATAAATAAGCTATAATTATTATTAAAAGTAAACGCATGTCTAGTGTAAATTACTTCTATATAATATTATGCCATTTATATAACAGGAGAACATAATACTTTGTTTTAAGCAAAACAAACTCATATCATGAAAATTTAAACATCATTTAATAAAAGTTGTAATTAAAATACTTCCATACAAAGCTATATTTTAGACTTTAAATTTGTATTGATAGTGAAATTCACATGCTTTTCATTAATTATTAATCACAGCCTGTTTTGCTTATTTTACAAATCACACAATATTTCGTAATCACTCGAAGAAAATAAATAAGCTATAATTATTATTAAAAGTAAACGCATGTCTAGCGTAAATTACTTCTATATAAATATCATGCCGTTTACAACAGGAAAACATTATAATGTTTTGTTTTAAGCAAAAAAAGCTCATATCATATAAATTTAACCATCATTATATGGAAGTTATAATTAAAATACTTTTATGGAAAGCTATTTTAGACTTTAAATTTATACTGATAGTGAAATTCACATTCTTTTCACTAATTATTAATCAGAGCCTGTTTCGCTTATTTTACAAATCGCTCAATATTTCGTATTCGTTCAAAGAGAATAAATAAGCTATAATTATTATTAAAAGTATCAACGCGTGTGGAACGAAAATTACTTTTACAAAATATATTCGTTACAAATAAGATAAGAACATTACAATATTTTCCATAGAGATATATAACATAGGGTATATATATATATATATATATATATAACCGCTTTTAAAACTGTCGTGCTTAAAGCGAGGCTTAAGGTTTTTATCTAAAGGATGTGTGTTAACGTTACATAGAGTTTTCCATCGCCCATTCTATTTAAAATCGCAGGGAATGGAGAAAATATTTTGTCAAGCAAATGGCAGACTACTTGACTGCCTTGTTTGACCTCGTATGCATGCAGTTTGTTATTGTATTCAGTTACTGGCAAGCGATTACAAATAAAACATATTGCTCCTGCCTCATTGCACAGAATAGTATCAATAACACCAAATTCAAGACCATCATGAAACTCAAAGCATAGTGTGACACAAGTACCAACTCTATATTCTATTCCTTTAGAATTTACCCAAGGTACTTCAATGAAAGATGACTGAAACTCACGCGGGAGTGTCGTATTATATACATTTTCAATTTGAAAAAAACTTTCAACAACGTTACTTGGTCCAATTTCAAATTTAGGTACCAAACCTTTCTTGCAAATAAGTCGATAGCATAAGTTGAGTTGTTGTTTTAAAGCAAGCGTGTGAGTAATGTTTCGCCTAGAACAAGTCGCATGAGCACTTAGTTTACAATTCCTATGTTTAGCTTCACCTCTAATAGTACTTAAGAGACTTATCGGTCCTGACATAATCATCACTCGTCCGTAATGGACCATATTGTGGTGTTTAGGTTTGAGGGTATCATTAAATAATTTAACGTATAGTCGGTGATGTTCAGCGACAAGTTTGTCAAGCAGTTTGCAACACTCAACTTGAATATTTGTTGCTGACACGATGTCAAGTATACTTCTCAAAATGAGAAAAAATTCCCATACTTCATCATTCTGCACGCAATCGCCAATCAGCATAGGAAAAATCAAAACAAAGTTATACATTTCGCTGCCAGACATGGACAAGTGTTTGCTTTTAGCCTCATCTGGTGTAATTGTCGGAGGCTTATTTCTTATGCCGTTTACGGTATAGTTAAAGGTTCTTAATCTGTCATTAAGGATTTCAAGAGTAATTGGCTGGTCTACTTCAAATAGATAATGATATAGTACGTGGCCCATGTCGTACCTCAAACCGCCCTCATGAAAATCGTGAAACACATCCATATAATAATCATCAAGAACATGGAAATATTTAATTTCATTCCAAACAGATTTCTCTTTTAAGCCAGAATCCGACATTCCTTTCTCCAAATCGCTTTCATATTCGTGTTTTTGGCGTAGCTCCCCTTCCCTTTCAAAGCGGTCATAATATGTATCTTTAAGTTTTGTTTTGCACAATCTACAAAAATGCGTCGCTCTGAAACATTCAACGTACCCCATTGCAGAGTTTAATCCTAAATTATCTGCAATCAATAAACCTAGAGCGAAATATACTGTTTTCTTTTCTGTATTTATATTTAAAGTTATTCCATGATCTTGCAAGAAATTAATTTCATCAACGAGACATCTGAAAATGCTTCCATTGCCGTAATTAGTGCGATCGCATGAGTGAAACAGAAGAGCTAGAAATATATTCTCCAAACTAGATCGAAACTCTGGCGGTAAGCAAGGAATTAACATGTATACTGCTCCTAGCTTCTGAATACCTTGGTGACTTCCTAGAACATTATTCACTTCGAAATCATCAAAATACAGAAATATAGGAATAACAATTTTTCCGAAAAAATAGCGTTGTACTTTTTCTCGCCATAATCTTCCTTGTACGAAATTGCTTAAAACTTCAGTTTGTTCGCTTAATGATTTCATATAATTTAAAACAATATCTAAAACTCCGGGTAAACTAAAGAAACCTTGAAGGACTTCTCTCAGTGGTACAAATTTAGATTTTACTGCAGCTTTTTCCTTAGACATGCGTCCGTCAACAAATTTGTCATCCATTGTATCTCCTACTGTTCGATTTTCGGCTGCAATGAAGTAACCAGTATCATTGAAAAGTTTAAAGCGTTTATATTCGGTTGAAAATAGATCAAGAGTTTTAATGATCTTGTCCAAATTATTGTCAATGGCATTGTTTTTTCAGGTACTAAAGCATTTTTTAAAGTATTATCAAGCGTAGATTTTACAGTTGATATAACTTCTTCAAGTAAATCTTTAGTATCATTAAACATTTCTTGAACATGTATTCTTGGCAAGTTAGGAGCAGCATACAACTTTCCAAAAAAATTTAAGAACAAATGTTGAAATTTTTGCTCTATAAAATTCAATGATGTTTCGACTTTATTACTCTCGTCAACTAAAGCGATGTCATCTTTAAGAACAGGAATATCATCATTCAAGTTATTATCAGACTGTACATCTTTATCTTCAGTTTCACTATACCTTCGTTTTTTTGGTTGCGCGCAATTGTTAATTTCACATTTATGAAAGGAAATCAAATGTCTCCTAAACTGTTGCCACGAACCAAAATCTCTATAGCAATTTTCTTCTTGGCATCTAAAGGTTCGCGAATTCAAATCACAGTGAACAATTTTTAAATGTAATTGTAATCCCACCACACTGGGTAACAGAATTTTACATTCTGTGCAACGAGGCATTTTACTTTAACCCGACTGACAACAAGTTTCAAGCAAACTGCACGGAAATGCTGGCGCTTATAAGATGAAATAGAAAGATATAGTCATAATCAATATAGATCGAAACATCTTATCATAATCTATGTTTTCTAATGATTGATGAACCTAAGGAATGCTGTCTAATTTATGCAGAACAGAAGTTACTTCGGGTATTGGCTTGTCCCACGGAGTGCTTATGTGATACAGTGCCAATTGTACAAGAAGCCATAAGGACTCGCTTTGCACAGGATACAGAGCATGCAATGCATGGATGCATTTGAAACATACGTCTATTGCTCTTAAAGGACTTTCCACTCTGAAGCGATGACTGTCGATGATGACATAAGAATCTGTAATGGTTCCCGTATGTACTCCGACGACTGCTGCAAACGGTTGCAAAGTTTTGTGAACTGCATTAAGGTTCTTTCGAATTCTGTCGATGCTAGATTCCAACTGAGCAATACTCTAAGGACAAAACGTACATGTATTTTATTATTTCAAATATATACTTCCAATTTATTAAGCTATAACGTAATAGAGGATACATACGACAACGTGAAGTAAAAATCCTTCTGACACTTCCTTTCGGTTTGGCCGCCACTTCTTTTTGTACTTCCCGTTGATAGTTGCTGGTTCAAAAAGTTCCGTCAACCCCAAAAGAATATCGACACAATTGTCACCTAGAAATAGCACATCGTAATGGAGATTAGAAAAAATGCTTCAATATCAATTTTCAGCTTCATTATAAATATACCCTTTATGTACATACCAGTAATATTGGAAATTTCTTTCACTTTCCTTGAAAAATTTGGCCACTCTTCGAAAAATCGAAGGTCGCAATCCGGATATAAAAATTTAAAATCATGTTCAAGCTGAAAATAAATCAAACAGTCATATGCATTTTTTTATATAAATGTATGCAGTATTATCATATAATATCTGGAGGCTAATCCAATTCTCACCAAGGAGTAGCCAAGGGGCTGTTTCAAAACCTCATACTTGTTAAAGTATTCGTTAATGCTTTCAAGCTCGTCTTTATTCTTAAGCTTTCCTCTGCGCTTTCGAGGATTATTTACTATGTTTCCTCTGCGAGATGCTAAACGACCTTCAATTGTAATTTTCCACTTTTCATCGGCAGAGGACCATGGCTCCTTGCGCGTGCTTAACCAGAGTAAAGCGTCAGCAACATTTTCATCTACATGAAAAGCAGATATTATTTATATAATGCACAATGACGAAAAACTAGAGGGAAAATTGGGAAAGAGCTTTACATATGCGGGGGGTCAGAATTGTCGGAAAATTGCGTGACGTAATTTATGGATGGCCTCTTAAGGCTATGTGAGAATAACCTCGACATTTTTTTTCAAACAAAATGCGAAATACAGTTTAAAACTTTGGAAACTAAATAAAAAAAACACCTGAATTTAAATATTTTTTAATTATTATACATATTAAAGTTTTTATTTTAATATTTATATTCATGTACCTGTCATTGGTTCGTTCTCCCCTTCATCTTCAATTCCTCGTTGACCTGATCTTTTTAAAAGCTTTCCCAAATTGATGTATTTATTGTATAATTTACCTTTTGGAGCAACTACTAAATTTCCAATTACTTTTCGAGGAATATAGTAAATTTCCTGAAATATACAAAATCAAAATTCTTAGTTTTTAATTAAACTAAAAATTAGACTTTATAGAACATTTTTTGTCTCCTGAAAATCGGAATAATGTGAGTTGATTCGTTTGGCTGCGCTATCCTTGAACTAATTCTTTCCTTCAGCTCACAACAATGAAAATGTTAAAAATAAAAAAAGTCCCTCTTACAATTCAGTACAAAATTTAAAATAAAAATTTCCCCTCTTTCATCTAAATGTTAGAAGTACCAAATTTACCAAAAAGGTTGAAAACTGGCTTCTGTTAATTCAGAAATACAAGGAATAACAACTATTTCCTTCCTTTCAACTCTATAAAAATTTGACAAATAAAAAGAATTTGCTCTTCCAATTCAGAAAAAGTTGAAATCTAAAATTTCCTCCCTTCCAATTCAATAAAAGTGTTATAAATTTCCCTCTTCAAATTAAAAAAAAGACTAAACATCCTTCCCTTCAACTCAACAAAAATTTTAAATAGAAAAAATGTTCACTTTTAGTTCAGAAAAAAATAAATAACCAAATTCACAAACTACTTAGAACCAAAATTTCCTCCTTTCCAACTCGATAAAAATACAAAAAATAAGAAATGTCCATCTACCGATTCGACAAAAATTGAAAACTAAAATTTTATCGTTTCGAATTCAATACAAATGTTGAAAATACAACCCCCTCCCCTCAACCATCAACTCAATAAAATTGTTTAATAAAAAAAAAGAAAAGTTCCTCTTCCAATCAAGGGGAAAAAAATTAAATGTCAAAATTTCTTTTTTTTTTTCTTTCAATTACAATTGTGAAATTCAAACCTTTTTTTATATATAAATTCTTTGAAGTTCAATTACTTTAATATTAAGTCCCTTCAAATTAATAATTGTTCAATTGATATTTATACACCGAGATTCAACACTTTAACTTACAAATTGAATTTTTTTCAAGGCTCTCTATTTCAAATAATTCAGTTTTGAATTGTTTAGCTTTGAATATCTGAATTATAATAGCTCATTTTGAATAAAAAATATTGCTAAATATTAAAAATTGTTCTTTTTTTTTAATTAAAAAATTCCAAATCGAATGTGTTAAGAACGGAATGTTTTAGACTAAAATAATATTTGAATAGACTTTGAAATTGAATAAAATCGTTTCATTATGAATTTATTAATTTTAAATTGTTTCAAAATTGAAAATAGTTTATTAATTTTCAATTGGACGCTTCAATTTGTCTAACCTTTAAAGATTTCGAATTAAAACTGTTCAATTCTCAGAGTTAAAATCTGTAAATTGTTTAATTTTGAACAAATTCAGAATCGTCTGTTAAAATCAGTTTTTGTTCAGTTTTTAACACTCGAACCACAGTTTGGTTTTGAAAATTAGTCATTTATTTATATTTATGGTTCATCAACCTAAAATGTTTTCAGCCAAAATTTTCAAATTCAAGCGCATTTAATTTTTAATTGCTCAAGTCTTTAAAACTGCACTTTAAAATTTAATGAAAAGAAAATGTACGCTTAAAGGTGAAGACCTGAAATAAAAAATTTTTGAATTTAAAGCTTTTATAATTACGTTTAGTGAGCTGAATGGTTTAACAACTAAAAAAGTTAAAAATTGAACTTATAATTTAATAAAAGTTTAAATAAAAGTTATGTTAAATTGGATGATATCATGTGATATGAGATTTGTGATATTTCAAGTGATTGAATAGATTTTTTTCTAAAAATTTGTAAAAATTCCGATAAAAAAATTAATTCATTGTCATTTGCCGGTTTCCCGATTCAATAGCCACCCTGAATTAGCATTTAAAATAATGCTGTTGTTAAAAATGCTGTTGCACCTAGTGATTAGCAATTTGTATAGTTTATATTATATAAAGTAATTCTGAGAAATGTTACAGCTTACGTACGTGAATTTCACTAGGAAAAACTTGCTGTATTTCTGCAGCCAATTCCGTAAATCGATGTGGTGAGATTCTAAAAAGTGTACTTGTATTAAAGTATTTTTAATACTAATTTTTTTAATACTCTTCAAATCACGAATGCACAAAACTGAAATAAGTCTGATTTTTAAAATAGTATTTGTTAATTTAGAACTTGAAAATAAATTTAAATATACCTTCTTTGGGGATCTTTCTTTAATTCCACGGAGACTAATAGTTCAGTCAGTCGTCCTTGATTTACAGAATTCAGTTCATTGTGAGTCTCATAATATTGAACAATGATATCACGTGTAACTTGATTTGTCTCTAGAGCAGCAGTCACGGACTAGAAGATAAAAAGTTCAGTAATAATATTATTCTGAATCTTCAATTCTGTCACTCTGGCTTTATTTTACATTTAGGATATTTAAAGTAAAACTTACGTTTATAACGTCCAGTCTTATGGCTACATTCTCTCTACGTGGAGCACCTTCTATTTCGAGTTGAATTTCTTGTGGGTGTTCAATTATTTGTTCTTTTAGTTCAAGTACCCCTTCGGGTTGAATTTCCTCTGACAGATCAATTTCTTCTCTTATTTGATCATCCCCGGCTGGTAGAACAATTTTTTCTTGGTTTACAATGTTCTCTGCCCTTTCCTGGAGATTTTCTCCTCCTTCTACTAGTATGTCCTCGGCCCTCAACCGTTCATTTAAAAATCTGTTCAACCGTATCAAAAATTTTCCTCTTGGTCCTACTTGTGGAATCAACCCATTCAACAATTCTGGTATTGCAGCAAACGATTCCAAAGCTTCAAAATCTACATCCTGTGCTACATAAAAAAGATCACTTTTCGATACAAAACACGCTCAAAAAAATCGAAACTACAGATCACCGAATGTTAAAATTTACCATTCAAAGATTATTTTTATATTCACGATCAGCAAAATTAGAGTGGCCACTTAAGCTTAAAAAAAGAAGAAATTCCTGGCTATTTCCCGGTTTTTCCGATGACAAATTCCGTTTTTCCGATTGACTTTTAAGCCTTTATAATAATTATTGTTCAATGCGCTTGATTATATAAACTTTTATAAGAATTGAATATTTTAGAACTTCAATGTAAAATGTACAATGTAAATTATTGTGAAAGTGATTTCAGACTTCACAGTCCAAATGCTCTCAAAAAAGGAGAAATAAGGTGATTTTTCACGAAAAGAGGTTATTAATAAGGAAATAAATTCCTTCAAATAACACTAATGTAGGTAAAATATTTTTAACATTTCAAGTCGAAATATATTGCATTTTTAACAATATTCTGGAATTTTCAAGAAAAGAATTGAGTTTTCTATCTAAAAACCCGAATGTTTTAGAAATCATTTGTCTTTTAAATCCGAACACGAATTTTCAACAAAAACTTGAATTTTCAACCAAGAAAGATAAACTTTCAACCAAAAAGTTGCATTACAATAAAATAATTCAACTTTCAAGCAAATCAAACAGTAGAATTTTTAGCCAAAACAGGTGAATTTTGGGCGTAAAATATAGTAATAAACTTTTCAAATAAAAAGAATCAACTTTCAACCAAGAAAGATGGATTTTGAACAAAAAATATTACTTTTCTACCAAAAGGTAGATTTTCAATCCAAAAAGACGGATTTTCTATTTAAAAACACCAATCTATTTAAAAATACGAATGTGCAATAAAATAGTTGCATTTTCAACAAAATAGCGAAATATTATTTTTCTGGTCAGTGGACACCCTGGAGATGCACCGAAGTATGTGATCAAAAACTCAAATACGGTTCATAAAATTGCTTTTTATATGATTTGTAAAAATCAATAGTGCAAGAACTAATTTGAAAAATTTAGGAACCCGTTCAAAACTTTCATTTCGTTACATCAAGTCATCCAAAAAGTACCGAATCTTTCGTTTCCTTTTCGTTACGTTTTGACAGACGGGATCAAAATTAAAAACGAAATTGTTATAACGTCATATTTTAGCCGTCTGCTTTTTAATATTTACATAAGATGCACAAGAATTCGAATAAACTGTTTTTCACAATTACGCGTAACTAAAAATTTCGTTACAATTTCAGTATTTTGAATAACGTAACCTAAATCAAATGAATATAGTTGCAGTATAGAAACAGAACGAAAATCACGAAAGTATTTCGTTTCGTTTCGGTCGGGTCTCTGGAAAAATCTAGGTTTAAAATATTTTTTAACTACATCCTCAAAATAATATTTTACAATTCTTAATAAAGATTTTATAATTCTGATTAAAGAAACAAATTATGCGAAAAAAAATCTTTCGGAAACTTCAATACCAAAAGGTGTACAAAAAAATTCGGAATACTATCCTTTCAAAATTAAGTAAATAATATAAAACTTTCGACAGATTCAATAAATATTACAATTTTAAACTTGTTGCGTCAAGGAATTCGATCGAGTTATGTCTTTCCTACCTACGAAATGCTTCGATGCACTTTGTAGGTTAGGATTTCTAGTAAAACTTACAACTAGTTCGACTTTACAATTTCGTATACATACCTTTAAATTCTTCGATATAATCCCCAAAGCCTAAACTTTGCAACACTTCTGACACTTCCATCATTTAAATAAAAAATAATGATCTGTAATCCAACGAGATATCAAGCTAACAGCGAGTTATGACGACCATATCTAAACGTTCTCCCTCATTTTTCCGCGCGTATGTTGGTACCTTTGTCGGATTCTCAGTCGTGCCAACCCAGATAGCAAATAAAGTAGTTACGCCACCTACTTTAATTTATTGAACAAATCAATGAGTGGTACAGATGACTAATTTATTAGTTACTCTGACTACTAAAGCATAAATGCTTTACTAACAAAAAGATAGTAGCCCTAACTATTCATTTTTTTCAGTGCAGTGACAGTGAGAGTGGTACTGGGTAAGGAACTTGAGAAAATATTTGCCAAGAGGAGCAAAGAAGAGAAGAGAGGTGAACCTGCTCGAGTCCTGGTTGTCCTCGAAATAGATCACCATTAGCGGGTCATTATCCCGCAAAAGGCAAATGAGGCGAGACACTCGAGGGTGTAATCCGGGTAATCTGAAGCCATTACGCTAATTTCCTAGAGTACATCACTTACCCATAGTGCAAGTTACTATAGGAGTGGCACCAGATATTCACGGCCTTATCACAAAGTTGGCATACGCAGAAAGAAAGAACAAGCAAAGATTAAACGATAATTGAATTCTAGTGTCGATCACACATTTATAGTCTTTTTTTGTTCATTCGAAAAGTGAACAAAATCAATAATTATTTTATTACTTTGAAACAAGTATTTCATTAAATAAAAAATTATTGAGAGTAGGCACCATGCTCCTGCAAAGAAAGGGTGTTGTAGCCTACCAAGACAAATCTTTCGAGCATTCCCTTCCTGCACTTAACCTTTCTTTATTTATTTTAACCTCCCTACTCTCAATTTCTTTACTTCTCCTACTTGTTTTTTTTTATTTACCCTCTCTTATCTCTTATCCCTCTCCTCCTCTGACTTCCCTTAGTCCCTGATACTCATTACGCCTCATTTATCATAATTTCCCTGCCCTTATTTACCTCTATTCACCATACTTCTTCTACTTTCGCCTCATTTCCACCCTCTTCATCCACTTTCACCATTATTT
>JAWWEA010000062.1:70826454-70836591 GCA_035222095.1 Andricus quercuspetiolicola | reverse complement strand
TTGATGCGAAAAGTGCGAGAGCTCCGGGTGTTTCTCGCACCACAGAGCATGCAGTCGTAAGAATTTGTGGATGGAAGTACCACCAACGTACACTTTCTGCATTTACTTCTTTTTTAACGATCGAGTTTTAATTATTTTCATAGAAATAAAGCCACAATGCTCAACTAAAACTATAATGCTTCTTTTTGAATGATTACAAACATCTTTATCACATTTATTGAAAGTAGGTTTGCAGCACCGATTTTTTTTTATCAATTGCAATTATTGTCAGACTGAGCTTTGCCAGAAAAGTTAAAAGATTTTCTTCTTCCCAAAAGAAATTTCTCAAACCTAAATAATTTTATTTTAGAATCTTAAAGGAACGATCATTATCAACAATTAAGAGGGAAGCGAAGTTGTGGGTTTTCTTTTACTTTATTTTTCTCTTTTATTGTCTCTTTTCCTTTGTAAGGATTTTAAGTATTGTGGCCTTAGGATTTCGTGACGACACCTCCGAAAAAATCGGAAATATAAATAAAAACATTTTCACACTTTAAAATCACGAAATGTTACAAGTTCATACCTTATCTAGTCCGCTCCTCAGTTACAACTGACTAATTTCTGGAAAATCCATCAAACGTTATCCATCTCGAGTACTCACTCCTGAAATTCGGAATTGAGAACGGACCCTCTAGCTTGAAAAACGAGTTACGGGAGCACTTTGTAAGTTGGAACTTAAAAAAAACTCTTTTCTAGAAAAACGCATATAAAGTTAGCCAGTAACATAGGCGCACGCATTATATTTTTTCTTTGAACATAAATATAACTACTTTCGGCTGCCTCCGAGACATGAGCATAGTGCCGATACTTTTGTTCACAATGGGTCATAGACTCTACCTCCACTGAAACCCGGATATGGTAATTTTGACCCTACATCGCCAAAACGTCCATACCTCCTAAAATAAAAAGGACAAACTGTGCCCTTTTCATGCGGAAGTATAAAAATAAAGAAAAATTTAATTCTTAATTATCTTACCTGCTACTGGAGATAATTTTCTCATGACACACCATCGCGATTTCCACTGAAAAAAATGGTCATATCAAAAATTTTATTTAAACAATTGAAATTCAACTTAAATAGCCCGCAAAATATCATTTCCAGAAAAAGGATGATTTAAACCCATACTATTAATTCTGGTTAAAAGTATCAGAAGTTTTTTATGGGAACTTAGGGATATAACGTTCTGGTCAACATAACCAGATTTTGTGGTAAACATCTATTTTCGACTATCGAATTTCGATACTTTTCTAACTTCGTGCACTCTTCCTAACCCCCTCTGAAATTACATGGATTGTGTCTCGAAGAAAATAAAAAAAAGTTGTCGAAAACAGAGTATATTAACAATATTCCGCTCCGCTGAAACTTCGTTAATCTTCGTTAAATTCTTCGGGATTTTCTATGATATGCACATAGGTCACTTTCTCAATGCCAAAATTCTCGAACATTCTCTTTTTGCTTCCTCATAGAAGAAAATTTGATAATAGTAATAAATTCGAAAAATTTTAATTCATTAAATTAAACGTTCCTCAGTCAAAACATGTCTAATTCAATGTTCCGAAAAATTGTCCGTATGTACAATATGTGTGTGTATGTGGGGATGTATGGAAGTCACACTTTATTAGGAACACGATAACTTTAAGACGGTTACAGATAAATTGATGAAATCTGGAGAGCTTATCTTCACTACTAGTATCTCAAAACTGACCGAAGGATTTCTACAAGGATTTATTACCTTTTTTTACCACTTTTTAATATTTTGAAAACGGGTGTTTCATAGTAAAACTTTGTTTATTAACATAGTTAGAAGTTAATGCAAGAATATAAAAGATTCCTTGGTTCGAGACAAATCAATTGACCTATAATATTAGAAGATTTCATTGAAGACTAAGAAAGTTATGGTCACTTATACTATTTCAAAAATCAATGTTTATAGTAAAAAATGTTCTCATTCACATAATTTAAAGTTGATGCAAAAATAGAAGAGATTCGTTGATTTGAGACGAATCGATTGAACAATAGTATTATTTCACACTGTAAAAAAAAGTGGTTGAAAATTACCGCATCAATCAGTAGACATAAAAATACCAGTGATTAACGTGGTAATTTTACTGCAAAGGTTGAAAATAAATTTGATACTTTAAAATCAAATGCAGACAGGAAAATTCCCGTAACGCCACTTTCAGTATTACATTAAAGTACTTTGGCAGCGTTTTCAGTCTAACTGCAAAACTTTTTCAGCTTCGTGTAGAATGTGTAGTTGGTGGTTTCTCGAAATGATTAAAGAATTCTGGTATAGTTTTGAAGAAGGTTGTTAAATCTGATATAATTGGATCGTGAACAGTGGCCTGTTCCACTCTACCCAGCTGCAGTTCACTATTGACACTGATGAACTCCTTCGTTGACATTGACGCAATAGTGCGTCAAATTAATCGGTGCCCTGTGTGTCATCGACGCAATAGTGCGTCAATCTTTCTTTCCTATTTAACTTGCTCTGATTTGGCATCATAGTCTTACATGGGGTTTTTTGGGCTCGTTGAATCCGAATCTGAAATCAAAATTCGAAATGGTGGTGCCAATATGGCGGACAAAAATCGAAAATTTTACTCGATTTAGATGAAAATTGGTACCCAGGGATTTTTGAGGTCGCTAATTACGAATCTGAACTCGAAATTTGCAAATCCAAAATGGTGGATCCAAAGTGGCGGATGAAAATGCGAAAAAATACTTGATTGGTTGAGGACTTACTCCTTCAAATGAAGTTTCATCAGTTTTAGCATAACTGTTACATTATTCTCCGTGCAAACTTCTAAGACATTGAAACTTCAGAAATTTTGAATATTAGTTTCATTTAACGTAATCAGCGCCCGCAAAACCCCCAGGGTATGAATTGTCAGGACAAAAAATATTCCTGACATTTTGGGGCACTTTTTGTCGATTTCTCTCTGTCAACGAAGGAGTTAAATTAATGCTTTTTTCTTGAACAGTGACGTCAGTTTCTTCATCAGGATTATGTCCACGTTGCCAGTTCAGCGCTCCAACTTTATCTTGTAGAAGGAAACGCGCCACGCAGGCAGACGTTTTCTTTTTTTGAGTTGTTGATGATCCCGCCTTTTGCACGCGAATTAAGTAGCTGTTATGATTCTTAAGGGAGTCATAAAATCCCATGTACTAGGTGCCTAGCGATTCTTAGGAACGAAATCCAAGGTTTTTCCCTGGTTTTCCAAGTCAAGAAATCAAATTTTTCCAGGTCTCCTTTTTTTTACATCAAATAATGAAATAAACGTTTGTCATACATGTAAGAGATGAGCCATTTCATTTTTTATTGACCAACAATTTCTAAAGAAAGCTGAATCATAAATAAAAAAATTCTTAATTTTTTGCGAACATGAGTCGTATTTGTGAAATCTTTAGAAATATTTTGAAATCTTCGTAATGTCTTTGAAATCATTGAAATCTTTTGAAATCTTTGTGAATTCGTTGGAATTTTTTGGAGTATTACAAACCTCAGTGAAAGCTTGAAATTTCGGTGCAACCTTTGAGAAATCTTTTGGAATTTTTTAAAGCTTTTGTAAAATCTTTAAAATCCTTGATAACTTTATGTCATTTTTTCAAATCTTTTGAAATCTTTGAAATATTTTTGAACTCGTTCTCCTAGCGTGAAGATGACTCAAGCGAAATCCTTGTCAAAATGATTTGAGTCAAAATCAAATACTTCGTCGATTCGAAGACCTGGTAGGGGTTACGCTGGTTTCAACGGCGACATGCCAATGAAAATCTGCCTCATAGACAGTTCCTGGAAAATCTCTTTGTTAAAAACCAAGCGTAATACTGAGCAGTTTCTGGAAATTAGCGCCAGTTTGTCAACTTAACCTTTTGATAAGATACTCTAATAAAGAAAGATCGCGTCTTGTGTTCAACACTTTAGAATGAAGATTAAGTTTCTCCTGATTGTAATTTGATTATTTAGATTTTTTTACTGTAATTGTCCTCATTGAATTGTCGACAAATTCCCAAGTTATTTTGTCTAATTAGCGTGAACCTTGCTTTTTATTACTGATAGCAATTTATTCATTTTCATTTGACTAACTATTCACAAGTTAAGTTTCAAAACAAGCGAAGAATGGTTTGTTGCCAAGACCACTAAATTATAAGTTTTGTATTTTCATAGAACATAATAAATGCATTACCAAGATAGAGAAAGGTTTCCAGAAATATGTTTTCAATGTAAAATATTAACGTTTAAAATCCCAAAATTAATTATACTCATGATAATTGAGAATCAAGTTGAAACTTCAAATTGGAATTACAGACCTTGCAGAAAATTCTTAGGACTGTCTCGATTATACTAATCTAAATTATTCTATTTCAACCTTTAGATAGTCCTGTTCTCACCTAGGCGCCATGGTTTTAGAGGAAAAACTGTGACAAATATCATTTCATTCGATCAATCAATTCCAAAAATGGAAATAATTAACCCATCCGTAGACGTCAAGATGAGAATCTTTATCTGGAAGTTAACTTTACCATTTTGGAATAAAATTTTTAATTCAAGTTTTGTCGATACGTCAGGTTTCTGACTGACACGTAAATCGATTGACGGTCAGAGTCTTGGGACCTAGGCGTAAGGCTCGCGCAGTAGCACAAAAAATCTCGACCAGGAGACAAGGCGGAAGAGTCACTTTTTGTCAAGACGCCGTCGATAATTGTTATCGGAAGAATTTAAAACTTGTCGAAAAGTCGGTTCCAGAATCGTATTGTGACTGATTGCTTGTTGTCAGAATCTGAGTAATTGTATTGCGAACCCCTGCATTGTTAAACCACAAGGTCTATAAGTACAATTATTGCACTGAACAACATCTTTCTGGAACTTCGCTAAAATGTCTTGCATAATTACTGTTGGATCCGCCCAACGAGCCTTGACAGCTCCGAGCCAAGCCGCGCCAAGTGAAGGGAAAAATTTTGTAAAGGAGGACTAGATTTCACTATTTAATTGTCAAGGTTCCCAGAAAAATTTTATCCTGTCTCATTATAGCCTAGAGAATTCATCAAAATAATTTCCCGAAGAATGATGGTGGCAAGAAACACCGCGTTAATCCCTGAATCCACCCCTGATTGAAGGCAACAATCATCGAGTACGTACCTACAGTTTAGGGTGGGTTCTGGACCACTGAAGCCCCGGTGGAAGTACATAGAAAAGTTTCCATTGGTACCGGCTCAGGGATCGACCCCAGTCCTCTTGCATATATATATATTGTAACGAAGTTTTGTAGAACAGTTGTTGAGTTGGGATAACCAACTCTCCGGGATCTCGCCGAAGCCCGAGTCGAAAATACAAACGGCTCGCGACCGCGGTTAGAGATCGTGCCCTCAAGTCGAGAACACACACAAAGTAAGGTTAAGGCTAGGTTAAGGAAGTTGCATTGTATAGAATTTACCGGAACTCCAGAGGGATCCTCCCCGAGCAAATTTCAGATTTCTGGAGGTTAGTCGTAGCCATGGTAGGGACAGATTTTGTCGTGGGACATCGCACCTCCGGAGCCAACAACCGACCAGAAGAACCATCGAGGGAGTACAGCAGCAACAGGCACTGACAGTTGGTAAACAATATGCAGACGACACGGCCAGTCGCCCATAGACCACCGACCATGGAGAGCAGGGCGCAGGGAGCGAGCAACGAACGGACACTGCGCAAGGACCCCGCGCAAGTATGGAGAGGCAGTACCGTCCGGCCACTATGCAAACGAGTGACAGAGTAACCCCAACCAGCGGCCATGTTCCGGCGACCTGGAGGGGAGACCGAAGGTAGCGGCCATGTTCCGGCGACCGGGAGGGGAGACCACAAGTAGCGGCCATGTTCCTTCGTTGGCGCAACCGGATAGCGACGCTACCAGTGTCGAGCAGAGATGCAAGGCCCACCGCTGTAGCAGAACAAACCACTACAGCCGCACCACGTGGCTAATCGATCAAATGGCGAACAAGCAACAGCGCGCGCATGCGCCAACTAGGGGGAGAGGATACGATGAACGGGCAACCCAGTCCGGATGGCCATGTGGTGAACTCCACACTGACTAGACCAGTAGGCGGCCATCTTGTAACCAGCATCGGGTGGCCAATGAGAAAATCGGTCGCCCGACAGTCCGAGCCAATGAGCGGGTTGAAGAGGCACGAAGGCGGTGATTGGTCGATGCAGTGGCAAGAAGACGAGAATCGGCAGTGTGTGTTCTGGACTCGAAGGGAAAAGGATTATCGTAGCGGGCTGAGCCGATTATTTACCGTACCTTTGGAAGGACTCAATTTTGGAAGGACTCAATTTTGGGAAGGATGAATCACGGAGACCTTGCGACGATGGCCGGATGGCTCCAAGGTAGGTGGCTGTCCCACTAGGTCATTCTTCAGTGTATTCCGACGGCCACAGGCGCGGAATCCACGCGTGGGCTGACGGTGTTGCACCACGCGTGTATTCTGTCCGCCTGGCATTTTCGCGTGGTTCGGCGGTTCGGGGCTCCCGCGTACCCCGTAACAAGCGGGACAGGCTCGCTTCCCAGGTTACGACCACAGTCCAGTGGAGGCGGGCGTCTCCCGCTTAACAGAAAAATGAGTGCAAGCCCGCGGCGCTAAACGCCGGACGACGCTGGGTCAAGCGTTGGGAGGTCCGAACCGCCATTTTGCTTTGCTCGGGTGGGTTTTTCTGGAGTTGGCAGCTATTGTCACAACTGCCCGGTAATAACGACTGAATCACCTACAGTTGTGAGTGGTATTCTTTTAGGTTAGGTTTTCGTGTATTGATTTCTTTGATAGTTTGTTTTAATAAACCGAATTTGTTAGTGTATGGAATCATTGGGTAGCCATACTATGAACCTTCCTCTCAACTCAAAGTGTTCCCACCTCCCTGAGGGCAAGGGAAGAAAGCGAGCTAGTCGACCTGCCGAAACATCCGGGTCGGAACCAACGAGGCTCGGATAGGTTCATCCTATCTGGCGCCAGGAAAAATTTTAGAAGTGAAAACGGGCTTCGTGGGTTGTTCGTGGGTCGAAAGAGTGTGACCCACGGACTCGGTTTACTCCGGTAGGACCGGAACAAGCAAAGGCAGGTAAGTGGCAGCCATTTTGTTTAACGGAGTTTTCCAGCCCGGGTCACCCCCGGCCGGGTAGTGTTTAACTGGTAGTACACTTACCAGAAGTTGGAAAATCCCGTTACAATTTGGCGCCCAACATAGAGGGCCGGACTGGGAGTGAGAGGAAGGAGGGGGAATTGAGTATGGTGGAAAAAAAACACAGATGATAGCTGCCAACTTTAACCTGGTTTCCCTGCTTCCAGCTTTAGCAAATAAGTGATTGAGTATTTTTTCTTGTGCTTAGCTCTTGCTTCTGATCGATCGTGTGATTTGTGTAAAGTGTGGTAAGACCTCAATCAGGCAACCTGTGCCATCCCTCATCTGATAGGAATAGGGTCTCAGTAGATAAATCAGGTAGTGAATATCTACGAGAGAGACGTGACCCCCTGAACCGACCAGTGGAAGAAACGAGAATAGGTTAGCTTTGCTTTTTCTGGTATAAAGGGGAAAATTATGGAAACTTAACCCAGACCGTAGTAATATTCTCGGAAATTTATGCAATTTGAGAAATTTTTGGGATTCTAAGAAAAATAAGCACAATCCAAGCAGAATTTCGGAAGTTGTAGGAAATTAAGAGTAATTTCGAATTTTTTTTTGGGTAATATAACCGAAAGGGTACAGATTCACAAAGTTCTCCAATAATTGAGGGAGGTTTTCGTGGTTTTCTCTGGGAATTACGGAAATACAGTGAAGGACCTGGCCGGTCGGTAGCCTCCTAAGCCAATCCTGCTCATCTATATAGATTTTTCTAGTGGGTCCTTTGGCAAGTGAAGCTAGGGCGAAACAGGACCATGGATCCTAACGACTCAGGGGAGGGGGGATCGGTACAAGGAGACAATCGGGAAGACCTCGGTTTACTGGGAAATCCGAATTTTAGAGAAACGCCGGATAACACTAGGGCTATGTCTGAAGGGTCGGTCGAGGGGCAAGCTAGGGCCAATCTTGGAGCAATAAGGGCCCAACTACCGGGTTGGGCAAATGACTTAACGGGTGAGGCTCTAAGGGCAATCCTGAGAGGGTTGCACTTAAATACCATGGGGGTAGATGAGGTTCTTCGGGAGCGACTGGGACGGTACTTCGCGCGACAGGAGGGTAACCAGGCGATACCCTGGTACCCCGAGGACGAGGACCTCCCAGGGCATCTAACGCGGAATACTGGGGCCGAGGAAAATATACGGGGCCTACCAGAAGTCCCAAGGCAGCGAATTGGGTTCCACCAACCGTACACCATGCTGGAAACGACCCCCCATGGGCACCGACAATGGCCAGGGATGGGGGAGGACCAGGCGTTGAGGGGTGCGTTATCACCAACCTACACACCCGTTCACAGCAGAGATATGTGGAGGGGGAGTGAGGGGGCAATGGTACCACCCGAAAGGGCAGCAACACCGGTTGGCGGGAGCGCGGTGAATATTATCGAGGGGGACCCTCGTTACGTGAACGTGGACACTAGGTCCCGCGGAGGCAGAACTAGGGACATCGGGGAAGACGAACGCAAACAGCCACCCTCGCTTCTGGGCTACACGGCTTCCGGGGACAACGCGATACCGCGAAGGGAACAAGGAGCAATTAGGAGGTCTGAGGACCACAGTAGGGCTCAGAGCATATCGGTAAGAGACCGGCAAAAGCAACCTTCGATACCCGGGAGCCGGAGTATCATGACCCCCTGGGTGAGTGAGCCCACGCGTCAGACGGCATATTACCCCCCAACCGTGAGCGCCCTAACGTGTGCTCCCCTAGTAACGACCTCGCAGCCGATTTTTACCACAGCAGTTATTAGAGACATGCGACCACCAAATGACTGGTACGGTCGGGATCAAGGAGCCCCACTTAGAATAAAAACACAGCACCGCGAAACCGAAAACTGGGGCCGGACCGTAGAAACTGAGGGTGACCGGTACCCGGAGGGCTTTTTCGAGCCAAACACACGACAGTTTGCTCCGTACGAGCACCAGGATCAGAACACATGGGAAAGTGAAGGGCCCCGGACCGATCGGACCACCCATTACCACCCAGTGTCGAGCCTATTCCCCCAAGTAAACCCGACCTTAGCCGGGGGAACAGAGCTCGATCGTGAACGAAGGGGGCAGTTTAGGGGTAAAGCGAGAAATTTCGAGGGGTACGAGCCATACTATTTCTCGGAGCCAAGGGAGGTTATGGACAGATTGGGCCCCAGGTGGTATGGCGAACACGAACCACCGGGACAATATAACGGGAAATTAGGTTCGAACCAAGACACGAGGCATGTCCGAATGAGTGGACAGAGGGGCTCAAGCGTGGACAACTTCTTATGGAGGGTTGAGGAGGGCAGAGCCGCCTCTTTTCTTACGGACGAGGAGTTGTTAGTGACGATGCCCTTCCTTTTGAAGGATATTGCGTGGCACTGGTTCCGTCAAATCAGATTAAGATGGAACACATGGGACCAGTGCAAGCGGCATTTCCAGGCCCGCTTCGGGGACGCTTTCTACCAGGAAATGTTAGAAGAGCAGATCCTCTCACGCAGGCCAGGTCAGGAGTAGCCGGTCACGGTCTACCTGACCTGTATGTATGGGCTCTACCAACTCATGACTAGGCCAATGGATCTCGAGATTCAAATGAACAGGGTATGCGCTAACATTAGATCAGTCTTTAGGAGGGCCATCAGACGTTACGAATTTACTGACTACAACGGTCTGGTGGTCCTAGCAGCGGAATACGAACGCGTAGTATCCACGTTAGGCGAGGATATGTCCCCAGCGTCCCCAGAAATTTCCCTTATACCAAAATACGCGTACAAAGGGAAGGGGTTCCGGGCCGAGAAGAACAGTTCCGTGGCCGCTGTCACCGCGAAATTAGCTGACAGCGAACCTATACAAAGTTCTTCCGAATTAGCCCTGCTGATCAAAACGCTTATTGCAGCAATTGGCGACGAAAAGCGAGGGACAGCCACAAGCGGAAGGAAGCAGGAACCCTCAAGTGAGCCTTGATCTGGAGAGCCCAATAG
>JAWWEA010000062.1:70245889-70257067 GCA_035222095.1 Andricus quercuspetiolicola | reverse complement strand
GTCCAAGTGACCACTTGAACGACTCGCCAAGTCTTGAAACAACTTGAACGAACTAGCGAAGGTCCATGCTTACCCAAAAATCAGTTTAAATTACTTTTTATTTGGAACCAATATGTTAGGAGCCTATTACGTTTCAGAAAAGTGAGCGTTTGGATAGCACTTTACCGAACTTACTGTAGACATATATATATATACAATAATCTACCTCACACCGAAAGACTTCGAATTTCTCGCGCCATACGAAACTACCAATCGCAACCCAAACAACTGACCCCCATATCAATCGTATGTATTCATCTAGCACAATAGAATCCGCGAAATCTTACCTGCAATTACGTTGAAATTTTAATTGAAAATCTTCGTACACCCAAAATAATGAAAATGATGAATATGAGCTGCCCTCTAAGAAATTTTACAAATGAAGAAAACGAAACAGAAGATTATTCGGACAGTGATCATCATCACTACCAAAAAACATTTACTTCATAGGACGTTCTCGTGCCATTTCGACAAGGGGCTATCCAACACTCACTTTTCTGGTGTCTCTGCAGGCTCATAACAATTAGTCAATTAGTTCAGTATAACTTGATTATACTCTAACTGTTTTAGAACAGCTAAATAAGTTTTGATTCTTTGCTTCAGATTCTTTTTCCCTATTAACTCTGGTTAAGTTCTCAATAATTATTATGATTTTGCACGAGTAGTCAAATACCCTGTCACAATATGTATATATAAATTTCGAAAATATATTCGAAACGAATTTTCAACCAAAATGGTGACTGCTCAACAAATGATGCAATAAAAGATATTTCAAACAAAAAGGATGATATGCTAATAAATTTATAAAACTAGCCAAAAAGTCTCCATTGTTTATTTTAAGAAATTTTAGAAGACAAATCCTAACGCAAGTAAGAAGAAAATAGTTGAGGTCAAGACTGTTCATCTAATTGTTGCTATTTGCATATTTGAATCTTTCATTCTGCTTCTGCTGACTATAAGATTTAAAGAAGGTATTAACAATAGATTTAATTTTTATAATTTTGAATTGAAGATTTACTCAACTTCAAATAATGCATAGCCAATCACGTTTTTCACAACAATGTTTGCGGAATTTTCGAGACATATTTAAACAGTAGTTTTTTCAAGGTGAGATTATAATTAAAAGCTTAACTACATAACTCGTATTTCGTACCTAAAATTTCCCCCAGTGTTATAAATTAAAGTTTGAATTCCTGCACGATTTGAGTACCTAAATTGCACTTATCCTGATTAATTCTCATTCCGTCTTGACCTATGTACTTTAGACAAATAAAAACCTCTGTTTCTTGTTGCAGAGATAGGTTCGCCTTTGGACTGTTTGCCTAATGATGCCCATATTCCATGTGTTTATCCTAACGGAACATCTTATTCTCTCGAAAGACAACATTCTCCCGAAAGACCTATTTCCCTAGCGAGGTCCAAATCTCCTACTGCCAGCCGTTCTCCTTTTGGGTCTCCTCCTGCACACAGGTCTTCTCCTGACAGGCTCCTTGTTCCGCCCACCCGGCTTCCTTCTTCTGATATACATGGATATGGACTTGAACATCTTCAGTATATTCGGCTCACTTCCACAGCGAATCCGCGGTGGATATTCGAACTTCGAAGGTACACTTTTCCTCACGATAAAGATATTAAATTGAAAACAGGACGTAATTCCTATGATCCCACACCAGCTCGAGAGCAAATTGTTTTATCAACACCAGATGGTGATGTCCTCGCAATATTGAAGGATGCTAATCTTCTTGCTGGAATTTATGCTTATATTAGGCGTATTAGACACACAAGACGGGCAAAAATAAATATGCAAAGCGGCACGGTTACCGAATTAACTCCAGAAGAAGTTAAGGTAACACCAGTAGGCTACCAACGCCCGTTCAAAAAACATTTCCGAGTGACTCGAATAAATGAATTGTAAACTGCGATGCTACACTCTACTAAGTCGATTTGAAAAAAACGTAGAACCAAAGTGTAATATTGTTTAAGATCCAGAGTCGAATAAAAAAGCTAGAAGTTATAGTCAAAAATAATAATAAAAAGCTAATGTATGATGGGTCAGAAAATAGCTATGAGCAATAATAAATTCTTTGAAAAATTATGTCTTTTTAATTTTTTTTTTGTTAACTTTGATTTGTTGTTTCCTTAATTTATCTGAAAGTTGGAAACAAGTTGAAAAATACAAAAAAAACCCGTAATTTGCTGCAAGCTACTCTATGTGAATATTGATATAAAACATGGTGAATTATTTTAAAAATTTCGTGATACGCCTACATTACAGAAGATGGATGAAACTACAAACATTAGTGAAAAATGGCTAGTTAACTAACTTTATCTTTCTTTTTATGCAACGTAAACATATGCCAAAGCTGAATCCAATCTGATTAGTCTTTCGAACGTTATTATGCCTACAGACTAGAGACTACAGACTGTAGACTGCAGACAGACAGACGGACGGACATTCTTGTAAAAATTTTGATTTGCTGAGTAGCATAAGGCATTTCGAAACATGAAGGATTTCAAGTCATATTTTTATACCACCTTTTCTTCATTAGGATGATTATCAACAGGTAAACTGCATAACTAGCAAGAAACAACCCTCGTAGTACTATTGTTTGAAATTTACTTCGAGGGATGTAAGAAATATTGCTTCATACCCTAATGGAAAAATCGAAAAATTTTCGAAATAATAAAAGGTTTTTTTACGGTTCTCTTCATCGACTCAGTGACCCAGGGGATGATATCCTAGCATCCCTAAGGAAAAACCCTTGCAGCAAGGTGAATCAAAATATAACTGAAGGTGCTTTTAAATTATTGATCATCTTCCACTAAGAAAAAGTGAAAATTTTTCAAAAAGATAAAAGTTTACTGATTTTTAGATTGAATTTTTCACTTGTTTTTTCATATACTCAATGACCCAGGAGATAATTTGCTAACACCCTCAAGAAACCACCCTTTCAGTAATAGTGTTCAAAATTTAATCAAAAAGCTGTGAGAAATATTTCTTCAGCATCTGCTAGGAAAAATCGTAAAATCTCTGAAGTGATAGAAGCTTCTTGTTCTGCTTGTTCGTTGACTGAAAGTGTTAGTTTTACCATAATGAATCATCGTGAAACCTTCGAATCTATTAATAAAGAACTCCACTGCAACGTTCCCGAAACGTCGGCAAGATTCGTACTTTTGGACACGAGTGAAATCCGAAGTATTTATTTTAATATTGTAAAATTATTTGAACCTTGACCTGAATGATGATCAATAGATCAATTTGAAATTAATTGGTTTATCAAATTTGAAGAAAAAAAATCATGTACTTAGCACCGTTTATTTGAATTTATGATTTTTGAGGTTGTGGATGTTTGTATACAAATGTCCGTCAAACTCGATCAGGGATCGATTATCGATTTGCAGAACTTGAATTTATCAGGAAGGAATGTTTTTTTGAAAATCCGACCGGAAATCGTCAACTGCAGGGCGTTTAGATCTGTAATTTAGCTACCCTGACAATTTTTCGAAGGTCTTGTCATTCTGAAAAGTGAACCTAGTTATCCAGGTGCTTAAAATACATTTCCCGCGAGGAAGTTGTGTTCCCAATAGAAACTTGAAATTCTTGAACCGTCCTCCGAAGGTCTAGCCATCCTGAAAAGTAAAGCTAGTAGTCTTGATGTTCAAAATATATCTCTGAGGATGGTGTGTTCAGAATAGAAATCTGAAATTCTTTGACCTTTTCTCCAAGGTCTTGTCTTTCTAGGGAATTACCTTGGTGTGGTCCAGGTATTCAAAATAAATCTGCCCCAATGAAGGTGTATTCAGAAAGAAAATGTGAGAATCTTCAAACGTTTCTGGAAGGTCTAGTCATTCTTAAGAGTAAATGTGATAGTCCAGGTGTTCAGAATAGAAGTTCAAGGCATCCTACCTATTTTGAAAAGGTATCGTCATTTTCGGAAGTAAACCTGGCAGTCCAGGTGTTCAAAATACATCTTGCCCTAGGAAGTTGTGTTCATAAATAAATCAGGACGAATACTAGTCATTTTTTCAAGGTCTCCTATTTCTATAAAGTAAACCTGTTAATACAGGTATTCAGAATACATCTCCTTTAAATAAAGTGCGTTCAGAACTGAAATTTTGTTCACTTTCACCAATTTTCCATAGTCTCGTCATTCCAGAAAGTAAGCACGGTAGTCCATGTATATTAGACACATCTTCCCCTTGAAAGGTGTGTTCAGGACAGAAGTTCAAGAAACCCTAGCCATTTTTCCTATGAATAAATTAATATCGAGTTTACTTCTTAAAATGACGAAACCTTCAAAAAAAAAGAACAGGGTGTCTTCAATTGCAGTTCTGGACACAACTTTTCCGAGCAAATTGAATTTTAAACACCTGGACTGCCGGGTTTATTGCTTAGAATGACAAGACCTCCGAAAACCCATGAGATTGTCTAAAATTTCAGTTATTGACACAACTTCCTCGAGCATGATGTACTTGAAACACCTGGACTACCGGGTTTACTTCTTTGAATGACGTGATCCTTGGAAGCCGATCAGCCTGTTTTAAGTTTCTGTTAAGAAAGCAACTTCCCCGAGGAGGATGTATTTCAAACACCTGGACTACCAAGTTTACTTCTTAAACTGACGACAACTCCGAAAACCCATGAGGTTGTCTAAGATTTTAGTTTTGAACACAACTTCCTACACGAAGATGTCCATTAGATATCTGGAAAACTTTTCTGAAAAAGATGTATTTTGAACACCTAGACTATCGAATTTACTTTCTAAAATGACAAGACATTCAAAAAAAGATCAGAGTGTCTTGAATTTCAGTTATGTACACAACTTCTTCGAAGCAGGTGTATTTCAAATACCTGGACTACAAGGCTTACTTCTTAGAATAACGAGAACGTCGAAATCTAATCGGGGTGTCTTAAATTTTAGTTATGAGCGAACATACCTTCCTTGATGAAGGTGTATTTTGAACACCTGTACTATTATTAAAGCCATCAATCGCTATATTATTTTAATAACTATTACTCAACATTAAATAAACTTCTGTGCTCAGAATAACATTTAAAGAAACAGCTTTCTTGTGCGGCCTACTTTCACAAACCCACTCTTGTCATTCTGTTGTGCATACTGATGCTAGTACGCTCTGAAGTTGTGCTCGCTAACTTTCATTCACCCTCTAAAGCGAATCATATCAGGTTGAAATCCTAGATCAAAATATCTGCAACAATTTGATAGATTTTTAACACTACAAATTCCTTAATCTCTTTTGCCTCTTCACAGTAATACCATCAGGTGTACCGTCCAAAACATGGGACTTTCTGGAAAATTTTGGCACAGGTAAGAAACATGCGAATCATCAAGGTAGCTATAGTACATACAAAACTTTGCGACAAAAATGTAAATTAATAAGCAGTTTTAATAGTGATATTTTTAAACTTATGATAATCTCTTAAACCATTAAATATTTTACATCAATAAAGTCTTACTTTGAATGTTTGAGAGAAAAATATCCAGAAAAGAATACCATTCCGCAATTGGTTAATTTTTTATTGAGCTTCTTCTTTTGTAGGCTATTGACCTTCTGAGGCATGACTTTCCATCACATAGTTCTGTAAAATAAAAAAAGAATCATAACTATCGCAGCGAGCGCCTACACCTGGTATATTTGTTCAACCCCGTCTCGAATGGCTTCGGCTTAAACCATAACAAAATTATAAATGAAATGAAAACCTCAAACGTTCTCCCAAGAGTGGGGTTGGTATTGCCATCAATGCAGTCAGATTCAACAACCCCCAGAAGTAGCTCTAACACGGACATTAAACAAATCCCTCCTCAGCTGCCTTAACTAAAGTCGCCAAAAAATTAAAGCTAAAAATAATCACCCCAGAAACCTTCCTGAGACTCTGGTTTATATCACCTTTACCACATTAAAATTCCACAGATCGAAGGAACTACCCTTAGCACACTTAACGAGCTTGTCTCAGCTGGCTTCAACTAGAACAGTCCAAAAATTCGTAATCAAAAATAATCAATCTGGACATATTTTCAAGGTCCTACCTAATGTAGCGATAGTACAATTAGTATTCTCTAACCCCAGAAATCTACACCTTACAAAATTAACAAACCCTGCCTCAGTTGCCTTAAACTAAAATGGATGAAAGCATTTTTAACTAAAATAAATCACAACAAACACTTTACCAGGGCTCTAGTTAATGTTTCTATCACTGCAGCAATATTCAGCGACCCCACAGAAATGTGCCTAGCTCATTAAACGAATGCCACTTTAGCTGCCTGAAACTAACACCGCCAAAAGTATCTCGAATTAAAAATAATCACCAAACAAATTTTCCCAAGACTCTACTTAATATCGCCATTACAGCAGTAATATTCATCAAATCTCAAAAACTGCACCTATTACACTCAATGAACCGCGTCTCAACTGCCCTCAAATGAAATCGTAAAAAAATGAAAATAAAAAATAATCACACCAAACGTTTTTCGAAAATTCTGCTCAATATTCCCATTGGTTCAGTAATATCCAGAAAACACTCATAACTAACCTTAGCACATTAAACAAATCCCGTTTCATCTGCTTTCAAGTAAAACCGATAAAAAAATTTTAATCAAAAATAATCACCTCACTTGCTTTCCAAAGACTCTAGTTAATATTTTCATCATCGCGGCAAGAGACATCGTCATCGCCGCAGTAATATCGAACGACCCTTAAGAACTATGCCTAGTACATTTAAATAATTCCAGCTGAGTTGCGTTTAAATAAGACTGACAACAAAATTCCTAATTACAAATAATCACGCTGGGCATCTACTCGAGACCTTCATGCACAGCCTCTCGCGTTACAATTTTGCAAGAAATCAAGAATATACGAGTTTTATACTCTTTTTCTTTCAAACTCTTATCTTGAGAATCTCCCAAACTTACAAAAGGCTCGCTTGCAGTTTGATCGGAAATTTTATCTCGCATATCTTGAGCTTCGTTTTTGCTATAATAGATGAGTTCCAATAACTAAAGACGCTGCATAGGATAATTTCTCATCCTAAAATAAACGACGCATTCAGCATCATCATTTACCGGAATTGGTTTCTCAGTGCGTGCCAGAGGCCAATCAATTCGCTTGTGACAACCATCTCCTACAAGTACTCCATCGATGATTTCGAGTTTACGAAACTCTTTGGAATGGAACTTAGATATTAATTGTCCTGAATATTCTTTACGGAATCTACTCCTTAAATGTTCCATGGTCTCTTGTACACGTTGGTATCTAGATTAGGATCAAGTTTGTTAATTATGTCAAGATCCGGCATTTCACTGTGTCTGAGATCATGTAAGAACATTGCAGAAGTCAGTGGCTTGAGATCGCTCAAATCCTCAGATACATATATTAGAGGACGTGAATTCAAAGTCAGTTCCTAATCGCATAACACCGTGCACGTATCTTCTTAAGTGCAACACGCCTTTACCAAGATCTTGCGGGGCATAACTTCCGTCATCCCAATCAGAAGTTCCCATCAACCTCCCCACCATGAAGCAGTAGGTGAATTGAATCGCCAATTATTTGCCCAGCCTGACTATACTTAGCGGCGGTCTCCTAGTTTAATTTTTCAAAAGCAGTATCGGCGCCGACAAAGTTAGTTCCGTTGTCACTGTAAACAATACTCGGTTAACCACGGCGTCCGGTAAATCTACGAAAATCTGCTAAAAAATCATTAATTCCAGAATTTTTTGCATAGTTGGCACATAACTTTCAGCACTACCGCGTGACATATACCGCCTCTCCTTAGTCCCTCTTATAAGCAACTGAACCGCTTGATCATTCGAATCAAGTGAACAAAAGGACAACGTGTTATAGTTCCCAGGTCTTCAATCTCTCTTGAGTGCCCAAGCTTGTCTTTTGCAGACGCAGATTAAAAAAAAATTTTTTAATGTCTTCCATCTCTTAAAATTATCCTTTCGAAAAATGCTAACGTTCGAAGAAAAGTACATAAAAGAACTAGCCGAAACATTATCAGGAAACGTTTTTTTATCGACATTAGGAAGGCTCAAGATCTCCAAAATAGACGACATTCACGAAGATCTCAAAATTTTCCAAAGACGAAATAGCTTTATGCAGTAATAAATGATTTTCACTATTATTTTCGTTCAATTTGATAATTTATTACCGCTTTATAAGCAGAAAGTCAAAAATGTTGAGAAATTCAGAAAAAGGAAAAACTTTCTTGCAATATTTTAACAGAATATTGATCTAAACCATAGCAAATTGTTTCAATTCTTCAAAAAATGTTGGTCCACCCTACGAGTCCTAGTTTTTTTTTCTTCGCAATGAAGTTTGACGCTAATGAAAGTCTGTATTAGTGGGACGAAAATAGTTAATACAAGATCTATCGAACCTGGCAGTAAATTGAAGTCAGAAAGTCAAATTAAAAAAAGATCGAATCACGAATAAACCTCCTTATTCCAATTTGAGTGACCAAGACTTTAACACATAAAATCTGCCAAAGGAATTGGGTAAGATAGTTGGTCAATGCAGCTCTGAACAAAATCTTGATGTAATTTTACCTTTCACAAAGAAATCCAATGCACAAATTAATTCCCGTGAAGACAAGTGCAAAGACACTGACAAGTAACACTAACCAAGTGTCACTCACCAATTAGAACCAAACTTTGCACATTAATAAAACACCAAAAAATATTGAACCCCTGTTTTCTTATTTTTGCAGAATCCGCTTTCTAGGGGTGGAAACTACCCCTACTAAACCAAAAGTAGCCCAACTCATTTATCTCTGGGATCAGCGAGTTTAATCGCTCGTTCTTCTTAAAATAATTCAATTTCACACTATAATATAGCCCACCTAATCACCTACCCCTTAACCAACGTTACCCATCCAAACAACCAGTCCTAACCTACCTAACCTCGAGAAACTGCACCTATGAAACTACAAGCAGGCTAACCCTCGTGACTTTTGGTTTGGTAGGGGTGGTTTCTACTCCTAGAAAGCGTATTCTGCAAAAATAAAAAAACACGGGTTCAATATTCTTTGCGGTTTTATTAATGTGCAAAGTTTGGTTCTAATCGGTGAGTGACACTTGGGCAGTGTTAGTGTGATTCTGGCATCGATGACTGGCTCGAAATACAGGAATGAGATTACTTAGCAAAAGAATGGAATGTTGTCAGAGATTGGTGTAATCTCATGTCAACGGGTAGCGATAAAATCGACACTTTTAAAAATAAATTTATAAACAAACTTTAGAATAAGAGCATCCAACATCAGATTAGCTGGAAATTGAAATTTGGATGGTGCACCCCACGGATTAAATTGCGAGAGCAGCCTATGCAATAAATGCCATAAACTACAGAGATAGTTGATCCCACTACCCTCTCATTTCGAAATTGCGTACAAATTATAAAGATATTTTACAGAAGATATTAAAACAGCAGTCTTAGTTTTTGGGGATAAGAGATTCCAAAAGCTTAATTGAGCTGCTTGAGAAATTCATTTCAATTCAGCCCTTTAATTTTAGTAACTCTCGAGACAATTTATTTCCACACAGTTCAGAATTTCTTCACAATCCTTTAGAATAAAGTGATTCACAGAAATAGGCAACTAAAAATCAAGATAGGAATCAGAGGGGTGATAATACTGGTTGGCGTACCCGAGGTAACGATAGGCAATATAATGGAAATAATCCAAATCATAATGAGGACCACAATCGAAATCCTAATTATAACAATTATTGTAACCTAGAGTGATGTAGCCTATAGAATATTGAAATATTTTATATAAAAAATGCTATAAAAAGTTACACAAGGTGTTATTAAATGCCTCATATTCAAACTCAAATCTCTTTCGATTTATTACCGTACAATTTTAGTAAAAAAAATGTATTTATTCTCTAAAATATTGAATATGTAATAAAATTATATTGTTTGATAGATTACTTTTCCTTGCTCGATGAACTATTTTGCAAAAAAAAATAAGTATAAATTCTGCTGAATATGATTGAGAAAATATGTTTCTTAATTTTTCTAAATCTACGTGACACATTGTTAATATTCTGGAAGATAGAAACTTTATCTAACCCATTAATTTGAAATAATTGTAATTATGTAAGAAAGTATCTTCAAAAAATGTTTGTCAAAGAGCTATTTTATATTTGCTCTGTCTAAACTGCGTAGAGTTCTCTGAGATCATCATGGTAGAACGACACTAACACATACGTTCATTGAAGTGATTTATGTACCAGATTCATGATCGTAAAGGAAAAAAATAAATATCTCAGAACAGTGTATGTACTCGAAATATCAGAGCATTTATCAGTCATTTTTTTCTTAAAATTCAGCGTAATTAGCTCTTTCTAGGTTTTGAAAAAATGAGGATCCTTTGCACTCTCGCCTTAACTTTGGACGTTATCCTTAATTCTTTTGGTAGGTAAAGAACAAATTATAATATAATTGATTTACATTTTCTTTATCATAGTAAGTTCCTTATATTAGGATATCTTATAGAATAACTTGGCGGAATTCGATTTTGCAATTCATGTTTGAACTGACTTATTGGAAATAATATAAAATAACCGAATTGCGTTTCTACTATTTGCAATACATATTTAATATCACAAATTCCACAATCTGTTTTGCGTTTTCACAGAAATATCATCAGGTACGACGCTAAAAACACGGGACTTTCTGTCAAATTTTGGAACAAGTAACGAGCAAACGAATCACCAAGGTAGCTATTGTGCAAATAAAAACTAATAACAGAAATGTTAATTAATCAATTGTTTTTATATTGGCGTTTTAAAACTTTTGATAATCTTTTAAGTTGGTAAATATTTTACATGCATGAAACCTTATTTCCAATGATTGAAAGAATACACGGAGAAACTATTGGTCGTAAAATTTGGCATTATGATACTGAATTTCACAAAAGTTCAATGGCAGTCTAGGATATAGAAGAGAAAAGTAGTATAACTGCAACAGCAATACGAAGGAATACCTTTTCCATATCAATTATAAAATTACTACAAACATAATAATTGCCATTTGGAGTTAGCAATACTAATATTTTCGATAGCAGATAGAAGTTAGGAAAAAGTGATATTCGCAAATTAAATAATAAAGCCGTAATTA
>JAWWEA010000062.1:69832610-69844084 GCA_035222095.1 Andricus quercuspetiolicola | reverse complement strand
AGAGGCTGACCGAAGTGTTTTCCTACATTTTTTATAGCCTCACTGAAGGCCTACTACTCAAATGTCCGTAACGCTCTAACTTTCTGGCCGGCAACCCTTTCCAGCGGGGGTCCCTTGTGCCTAAGGAGGATGAACGCCTACGATTCCCCTTCTTTGAAAAGCTGCGCGCAGAGAACGAAATTTCGTTGTTTGAGAATTTCGTTCTCTCGCTAAACAGAGTATAGTAGGTCCCTTTTCTCGGATTGCGTCACATATGTTTGGACACTTTAGGAATTAATACTCGAAACTGGAAGCTTTTGTTCCCAAATCTCAAAAGTTTCCTTATTTGCTAAAGCTGATTTTCATAGTACTTGCAGGATTATTAAAGATTATAATAGGCCTTGTAGAGTGCATAGTGGAAGCAGTTTCTGTCTCATGTACATACAAAAATACAAACAAAGATAAAAAAATGTAATATTTCTTTTCAAGGCATAATAAAATTTCACCGATAAAACATGTAACCGTTAGGCGAAATATACTATATGTATATATTAGTAACTGAAAATTGCTTAATTTTTTGAAATATTTTTCTAACAATAAATTATTCCTGAAATCTTTTACTTTTTATAATATGAAAAACATTTCAAAGAAGTAGAGCATATTTTTTTTATTGTTGGTAAAACCAGTGTTCAGTCTTGCTTAAAATTACAACTAGAAAATTATCTTCTCGGTTGAAAATTAATCTTTTTTAGTTGAAATCTTTTTAATTGAAATCTTTTTTGGTTGGAATATCAAATATAATCTGTCTTGTTGAGAATTTATCTTTTCGGTTTGAAAATTAAACTGTTTCGGCGAACACTCATTTTTTTGGCTTGGAAATTTAACAATTAGACAGAAAATTCAACTATTTGGTCAAAAATTCAATTTTTTCTTGAAAGTTCATATCTTCGGGTTGACAATTCGACTGATTTATAAAAAATTTGCTTTTCTACTTTGAAAATTATTGTTTTTCAATGAAAAATACAGTATTCCATTTTTTGTGAAAAAGTGATCTTTTTTTGACTAAAAATTCAACTATTTGGTTGAAAATTTGTTTTTTCTGGTAGAAAATCAATTTTTTTTTTGTTAGAAATGCAACCGTTAGTTGAAAATTAATCCGTTTTGGTTGAGGATTCAACTATTTTGTTGCAAATTCGTTTCTTTTGGTTAAATTGAGTTGTTTTTTATTTAAAATAAAAATATTTTTTTCTTAGAATATTAAACATTATATTTTTTATTGAAAATTCTTCTTTGGAGGTTCAAAATTAATTTTTTTTCGATGAAGATTCATAGTTTTAGTAAAAAATTCATCTCTTTCGTTGAAAATTGAACTACTTTGTCGAAAATTCTATTTTTTGGGGTAAAACCTAATTTTTTTAACCTAAAATTCAACTGTTTGATTGCAAATTAACTGTTTTGTTGAAAGTTCATATTTTTGAGTCAAAAAGTCAACTGTTTTTTTAATAGAAAATTCGTCTTTTTGTCTTAAAAATTCAATAGTTTGGTAGAAAATTCAACCGGTTCGTAGAGGATACATTTTTTAAAATTAAAAATTAATTTTCTCGAATGAAAATCTAACTATTCCGTTTTTGATTGAAAATTGACCTTTTTAATTCAAAAATTCAACCAATCGGTTCAAAATTGATGTATTTTGTTGAGAATTCGTCTTTTATAGTAGAAAATTAATCTTTGTTGAAAATTCATCTTTCTTTACTCGAAAAGGGTACATTTTGGATGCATTGTTTTTCTTTATGACCGAACAATCTCTCTTTGTTAAGGATTCAATTACTTTGTCAAAAATTCATCTTTGTTGGTTTAATTAGGCGGTTTTTTATTTAAAATTAAAATATTTACTATTACATCATTCTTTGCAAATTCATATTGATATTTTTTAATTAAAAATTCAACTAATTGGGTAAAAGTTAAACTACTTTGTTAAAAATTTAGTATCTTGGTTGAAGGTTGATTAACATTTTTTTTTGTCTAAGAATGTAACTTTTCTTTTTTTGAATAAAAATCAACTTCTTTGTTAAACATTTATACTTTTGGATTGAAAATTCAACTATTTTACAGAAAATTCGCATTTTGTCTGCAAAGTTCAATAATTTGGTTCAAATTTTTCTCTTTCTTCACTGGAAAATTTGTATTTGTTGAAAATTTGTCTTTTTGGTTGGACAATTCATTATTTTAGTTTAAAATTTATCTCTCCGGTTGAAAATTTAACTATATTACCGAAAATTAGTTTTTTTCTTTTTAAAATTAATTTTTTTCATCTAAAAATGTATCTTTACCTTTTTTGGTTGAAAATTGATATTTTTTAGCTGAAAATCCACCTTTTTTGGCAGAATATTAATCATTCTGGCTTGAAATTTTCTCAATTTTAATTTAAAATTAACTTTTCCGTTGAAAATTCATATTCTCGGATAGAAAATTCAAGTATTTCACAGAGAAGTCGTGTTTTCGCTTGAAAGTTTTTTATTTCTCGACTAAAAATTTTTTATTTGTTAAAAATTCGTCGTTCTAGTTAGAAATTTCATCATTTTAGTCACAAATTCGTCTCTTTAGTTAAAAATTTGATTATTTTGTTGAAAATTCAGTTGTTTTTGTGGAAAATTAATTTTTTTACTGAACATCTAACATATCCATTTTTGATTAAAAATTGACCTTTTTTAGTTGAAAATTCCACTATTTGTTGGAAAATTCATGTATTTTTTTGAAAATTTGTCTTCTTTTGGTAGAAGATTAATATTCTTGGTTGAAAATTAGTCTTTTTTGTTAAAAATTCAACTACTTTCTTGAAAGTTTAATTATTTTTTTAAAAATAAAACTTTCCAGCTTGAAAATGCAACTTGTCAAAAATTTAATTATTTTGTTAATAATTCAAGTATTTTACCAAAAAGCGATCCTTTTTGGTTGAAAATTTAATAGTTTTTTCGATATATGTTGTTTTTAACACATAACGTGTCACTTTTTATTACTAATTTACCGATCAAATACATTTTTTAAATAATGTATTATTGTTTATGGCAATTTTCTTTTAGAATAAAGTTAGAAATTTGCGGTTTTTCAAAACTTTAAAACTTTTTTCAACTTTTCAGTTCCACCAAGGCAATGATCAATTAAATTTAACAGTATAAATTGTATAAATAATTTATTATTATTCGTAACAATATTCTCTTAGAATAAAACAAAACAGTTGCATTTTTTCTAAAATTTTTCACTTTTTGTTCACTTTTCAATCTGAGCGAGTTAATAATTAATTCAAGTTGACAAAAATTATTATCTAAAAAATTTGTTATTGTTTTTAGCAATTTTCCCTTAGAATAGATTTAGAAAGTAGCGGCTTTTTCCGAATTTTTCGACTTCTTTTCAACTTGTTTTCAACTTTTCAGATTGAACGAGGCAATAATCAATCAAACTTTACAGAAATAATTGTTTAAAACATTAATTATTATTTACAACAATATTATCTTAAAATATTGTTATAAAGTCGCGCCTTTTTTAAAAATATTCAACTTTTTGTCCATGTTCCACTTACATCGAGGTTTGATGAAATTTTTAAACAATCATGTTTGTTAACATGTATTAATTTTCACGACGCTAAGTGAAAAGTGGACAAAAGTTTTAAAATTTTAGAAATAAAACCGCGACTTTCTAACATTATTTAAAGAGAATATTATTAAAAATAATAATTAATTGATCAGGCAATTATTTTTGTTAACTTGAATTAATACCTTACTCTAAATACATTACACTAATTGAAAAATAGTCAAGAGGTGGAACATTTGTAAAAAAAACTGCAGCCTTCTAGTATTATTCTAAGAAAATATTATTATAAATAGTAATAAATGTTCTATATAATTATTTATGACAAGTGCAATTGATTATTGCTTCAGCCTAAGTGTAAAGTTGAAAATAAGTTCAAAAATTCGGAAAAAACTGTGCCTTTCTAACTCTATTCCAAGAGCGAATTGTTAAAAACAATAATATATTGTTAAAAAATGTATGAGGGAATCTAATTATCGATAGAAAGTAGTATTTTATGTATAAGAAATAATTTATATTTAAAAACGGTAAAAAAATCATAATTAGCGCCCAAAAACTTCTAAATATCGTTTTTTTTAACGCATTTACTTTTTGGTGGATTCAAAGAAATTTGGGAGCGATATGCATAAAAATTCGAAAATAAATTTCTGGAAAAATTTTCAATTTCGTACGTTGCTTTTGAGTTAAATTTGTGAATAATTTTTTTAAGGTTGACCCTAATAGTTTGTAAAGAAATTTTTTCGCTTTTTTAGAAAATTTTCGATCCTTTCTGCTGGTTTTGAGCCAAATTTGAGTCAATTTTGAGAATTTTTGAATCAAAACTCAGGGTCCTTCAAAAATTTGTGTATAATAAAAATTGGTTTTTAATTTCTCCCTGAATGAATGAAAAGTTTCAGTAAACATTTTTATATTTTTGAATTATTCCAAAAGTACAAAAAATATGTGAATTAGTTTAAAAAAAATTTCTAATCTCTGTCCAAGTCGTGAGTTTGGTAATAATTTTTAAATTTGCTGCGACGAGATATTTTGCAAGTTTCCAATAAAATTTAATCTGCAATAAAACTGTTTACTTCTGAAAAATGTAAGCGTAATAAAACTAGTTTTTAAATTCTTCTCGGCGATAATTCTTTGCACTTTTATAATAAAATTTAATATACAATAAAACTGTTAGCGTATAAAAAATGCATAAATAATAAAAATTGGTTTTCATTTTCTCCTGGTCTGATTAAAGAGTTTCAGTAATCATTTTATGTTTTCGAATCATTTAAAAAGTACAGAAAATTGATGAATTTGTTTTAAAAAAATTCCTAATCTCTGTTCAAGTCGTGAGATTGATAATTTTTGAAATTATTGCGATGGAATACTTTGCTTTTTTCTAATAAAATTTAATATACAATAAAACTGTTTACTTCTAAAAAAATGCATGCGTAATAAAAATTGCTTTTTATTTCTCCCAGCATGATAAAATGTTCAGTAAACATTTTCACGTATTTGAATCATTGAAAATGTGCAAAAAATGTACGAATTTGTTTTTCTAAAATTCTTAATCTCTGCCGAAGTCGTGTGTTTGATTATTTTTAAAATTTCTGCGACGAAATTCTTTGTACTTTTGCAATAAAATTCAATGTTCCATAAAACTGTTTACTTCTAAAAAATGTATGAATAACAGCAAAAATGTTCAAATCTATTCGAACGCTATTAAAATGTTCTAGTATTATTTTTATTACTTTTGCACTATATAAGACACATTTTTTCAGTTTCTGTTCAAAAGCAGAAACTGAATGAAGAAAATTCCTAAATCTAAAAGGTGAGTTTTCTTCAAATATGGAAAATTATATTAAATTTTACTGTATGGGTGAGACTTCTCTACAGTAAATAATAAAACATACTGCATATATAATCAGAAATTAAAAATACTGATAAATATCGGATCCTATATAATTTTTATCTTTTTTGCAGAAAATTGTATTTGGGTATACAAATTTTGAGATCTCCATTCATCAGTACCCTCGACCGACTGAAGATGAAGATCTGTTCTTAATTCTCTGCTCTTCGTCTTGGCGATTTTCTTCGATTCTATTGGTAAATATAATAATGAACTGCTATTATTAATACACTAATATTGCTATTTTTAAGAAGAGGGGAATAGTAAGATTTTACAAAAGAAAAGATTTTACTAAAAAATAGTAAACCCAAATATGTTGCAACTTTGAGAAAATTCCAGCAGAAATTAAATCTATTCAAGTACGGGTATTTCACTATTAACGAAATGGATGAATGTTTAAAGAAATAGTATATTTTCCCGCAAAAAGATACATTTTTCGAAAATAAAATTAATTTTTTCCATAAAAGATGAATTTTCAATAAAAAAAATAAATTTTCTGCTAACTTGTTGAGTTGTAGACTAAAAAGGAGAAATTTTCAACCGACAAGATGATTTTTCTACCAAAAAGATGAATTTTAAAATAAAATTATGAATCTTCAATCGCACCAAAATAAATTGTTAAGAACGTATTTTAACTTTTAACCAAGTAGATGAATTTTCATCCAGAAAGGTAAATTTGCAACCAAGAGGGTTAATTCTGTATTGCAACAGAAGCATTTTCATGAAAGTAAATGACTTTTTAACCAAAAATGAAAAATAAAAATTTTGAGTAAGAAGGAAAAGGGATTTTCAAACATAAATATTAGTTTTTCATAAAAAAGATGCATTTTCAACCAAATAGTCCAGTTTTCAACAAAAAAAAATTAACTTCAAACCAAAAAATTGAATATTAAAAATAATTTTCAATTGAAGTTAAAAAAAAATCTTCAACCAAAGAAATAAGCTTTCAACAAGAGTTGGATTTTCAACGAAGAAAGATTTTTCAGTCAAAAAAAGAAAAAATTTCTTATCCTTAATGTAGAATTTTTGAGCAAAGAGAATTTTCAACACAAGTTTTTGTTAAAAATTATTCTTTTTTCTTTAAGAATTGAACTATGTTGTTGGAAATTCGCCTTTTTATTTGAATTCAAATGTTTTTGATTTACTATTGAAATTTCTTTCGCTTGAAATTTCATCTATTACATTTTTCGTTGAGAATTCATCGTTTTTCGTTAATGTTACCCTAATGTAGAAAACAAGATCTTGATAGATTATTAGTAGACTAGATTTTATATTATTCTATATTATCAGTAGAGTAGTCAAATATAATAATAAAGTTGAGAATTAATTTATTAATAGAATAGCAAAGCGGCTATCACTTCGTTTACCGACCAAGTAAGGTTCTGTTCCATGCTAAGTTAATGTTTATGTTCCATGCTATCATTTTACCATCGTCCGGTGAAACAGGGGAAACGGCAATTTCTACATTATCATTTTACAATCGGTCAATAACACAGGAGGGTCAAAAATGTTTAATATTGTCATTTTAACATTAGTCGGTAAAAAAGGGAGGCCGACGATTTTTTTATTTGTTATTTTACCATCGTTCGGTGAAACAGGGAGAGTGGTAATTTTTATATGATCATTTCACCATCGATGGATAAAACATGGAGGTCAGTAATGTTGTATATTGTCATTTTATTATCGGTCAGTAAAACAGGGAGGTCGGTAATTTTTCATATGATCATTTACTATCGTTCAAAAAACAGTTTTAATTTTACATATGGTCATTCGTAAATAGATGGCGCTACATTAAACTTAGTCTTTCTCTTTG
The DNA here is from genome assembly GCA_035222095.1 of Andricus quercuspetiolicola. NCBI lineage: Eukaryota > Metazoa > Arthropoda > Insecta > Hymenoptera > Cynipidae > Andricus > Andricus quercuspetiolicola. The sequence continues at coordinate 69,836,822 of JAWWEA010000062.1, read as the reverse complement.
CCAAGTCGGTCTTGTATCATTTGGTATTACCATCGATTGGTTTTTCAGACTTATCAGCATTCATGAATCTCTACCACGTATTGAGGTTCGGTCGGTATATCAGGTGTCTATTTTACTGTCATTTGAAAAATGGATCGTGTGAAAATTTATTTGTAATTTCTAAATGTATCAACTAATCAAGTCAATTAATGTCAACAAATACCCACTTTACAAAATTTGAACTCGTAATATTCCAAAACTGGGTTTACCGAAAAATTATAAATAAATTATAAATTTATCAAGTAGCTAAATAAGTGGATTTCAAATGACCTATTATAAAAATTTTTGAATACCAATATTTCAAAATTGGCTTCAATGCAAATTTATTACCACGTTTGAACTTCTAATACGTATTCCAAAAATTGGATTATTAAATTTAATTCGACATTTCAAATTTAGAAAGCAAAGAAATCAATCAATTAAAAAGTTACCTACTGCACTATATTTGGAATTCTAATATTTCCAAATTTGTCTCGTTGCAAATTTTAGTTCAAAGTAACAGACTCAGCAATTAAAAAATAAATAAATTCCAACTTTACACTATTTGAACCTCTAATACAGTTCCAAAAATTGCAAATTTATTTATAATTTTTCCATTTATCAAATAGCTGAATCAATAAATGGAAAAAACCTACTTTACCAAATTTTAAATCGTAATATCCCAAAGCCGGACTCTTCGGAAATTTATTTATAGATTCTAAAATTGTTAAGTAGTCAAATAAATGAATTTCAAATTACTTATTGCACCAAATTTGGAATCCTAATATTTTAAAAATTGGTTCATAGCAGATTTATTTCGAAATAATAGATTTAGCAACTAGAGAAACATAAATTTCAACTTTACCGAATTCTCCAAATTTGAATTTCTAATACCTACTCCAAAAATTTGATTATTTACAAATTCATTTCTAAATTATCAATTTATTAAGTGGTGAAATGAATAGGTATAAAAAATACCCTTGTTACCAAATTTGAAACTATAGTAATACTCCCAAAGTAGATTCGTCGAAAATCTGTTTATAAATTCTCAGTTCGTCAAGTAGCCAAATCCGCAAGTGTCAAAATATCCACGTTACCTTTGAAATCTTAATATTCCAAAAATGGATTTCTTTGCAAACTTATTTATAAAGAACCCAATTTTGAAATATTAGAATAACTTCAGTGAACTTTACGTTGCTAGGAACATTTTTTGCTTTCATGTACAAGTACACATGATGTCTCGTCAAAGCGTCGACTCGTAAATACAGATTTAGACAATCTTGAAAAGACGAAGTTATCTCGATGATGCAACCAACTGAAAATTTCTGTACAGGAACCCCGGAGGATCCTGGACATATTTCTGGACATGAATCTGCACAAGTACCTGTACAGATAATATTGTCAGTTCCTGTGCAGGAATTTGGCGAAGGAAACTGTACAAAATTCTGCAAAGGAACCTGCATGCAAGCTAACCCTTGAATAATCCTGTACAGGTTCCTTCACAGAGTGAATTCAGACGGGGTTCATGTACAGGAACTCGTGCAGAATCCTGTACATGAACCTGCTTAGGAACTAATCTGCGAGTGTTCGCTAGTGCCTTGAGTCTCTCTATAGTGTCTTCGATCTTCAAGGGAATAAAGGGAAAGCAACTTTATAGCTTTAAGAGACATGAGTTTTCGCGATGGCTTTCTATGAAGGACCCCATACGTGTTTTTGTACAGAAACTCTCGCCTCAATTTAATTCGCAAAGGAACCTGTACAGGAACTAACACTGGATTATTCAATGGTTCCTTGGACGTTGCGGATTCCTTTTCAGGTTCATGTACAGTTTCCTTCGCGAAATTCCTACACAGGAATCGTACAGATTACCTGTGCAGGTTCGTGTGCAGTTTCTTGTCCAGGAACATTTGCAGGATCCTCCAAGGGTCCTGTACAGGAATTTCCAGTTGGGCACGAGGGGTGCATGGCATTTAATCAATGATGATATAGTTTATACAGCAGCCAGCTTTCGCTTCACACAAAAATTATTGCAATTAACCAATTTTTCACTTTGAAAACAGACTTCATTAAAAACAGGAGAAGGCCCTATGGATCTTATAAAGATGTAACTCTACACGGAGAAACCCAAACACCATTGATTCTTGCGTTTGATACGACTCATTGGTGTTTGTCGTGAAAAAAGCGTCTTAACACGACTGCACGCTGCGTACGCACGATTCATTAGTGTTCACGCAGTGGCCAGTGATGCCTGACGCAATAAGGGACAGTCCACAATGAGAGTCGTAAGCGTCAACGTTCGAACGTATATACGTGTTTGGCGTCATACGCATGTTGTTACCATCGGTCGCATCAAGAAAACGAAAAATGCGAAACGGCGAAACTGCTTGGATAGTTGGCAGCAACGTGCGTATGACGTCAAATACGCATATACGTTCGAACGTTGAGGTTTACGCCTCTCATTGTGGACCTCCCCTGATATCACGTTCACGTCATGGCAGACTGCATGCCCATTGAAGCCTAAGCGCTCGAAGACATTCGCATTAGGGAATTGTACAATATCATGAATGTACTTACACGGTGTCTAATCAAAGCGTCAGAGCTTTTTTATAATGAAAAATCATCTAGTTAATTGAGAAAGCCTTACATGTTTTAAGAATTTAAGGTTATACTTGGGTTTCCGCAACATAAGTGGATTATATTTGAGAATGAATATCATGGAGTATTGATCTCAGTGATGCCAATGTGGGCACACGGAGAAAGATGGATATTCAAATTTGGAGCGTCAAAATCTAGAGGTTCAGTTTGATCTTCTATATAGTAACAAGTACCATCCACAATTTTTTTTCCTAGTCAGGCAGACCATCATTTTTTAGTCTGTTTAAATATCCACAGGTGATTTGTAAACACTATCAGTATAGTCAAATTGACACTCTAGAATGTCAATCAGAAGTGTCTGTCTCACGACTTCAAACGAACGCCGAGCGAAAACACCCGACATTCGGAACCCATTTTTGGAGCGACTGACGTCCGGCGTCACATTTGCCGTGTTACACAACGTTTTTAGTTGGTTTAAACCGTTTGTTGATATTTTAAATAAGTGTGCGAGAGTGGATAAAATGTGGAGGCCGTGGCGGAGAGTAAGTTAAGTAGTTCTTATTTTGATTTTAAACGTCAAATTCGATACTTCCGAGGGATTATAAGGGCAAAGGCGCAACTCATCAATCACAGTGTAATCTCAACATTTTCGACCAAAAGAGTGCTCAAAACTTGATAATTTGTTGATAAAGAAACAAGACTTGCGTGATTAGTAATATGAATTTATATTGTTTTTTTTTAATTTTCCAGTGTTAGAAATGTTTCAGTTCAGTGCAGTGACGCCATTTCTGTAGCTTTTCGTACTCAAAGTAATATGTTGTCAAAGTTTTTGTGCATATGCAATCACGTCTTAGGTATCTTACTCTTCAAAAATAATAAATATGCTTTCAGACTTGTTGGATTTTATATCAGCTTTCATGTTTTTCAGGTTTCATTTATCAATATAAATTTTCGCCTCTCGTTTCCCTTACTCTCATGAATATATATGTAGGTAGGCGGAGGGCAACAGGTAGTAAAGTTGACCCTCTGATATAATTAAATTACTTCAAGATCGCCAACTTTACACTCTGGGATAGTGAAGTGAACCCCCAAATTTTGGCACACAATGGATGGTACGCTACATCATCTAGGAGGCTGTCCCCTAGTTAGAGCTGGAATATAGTTAGTCTGACACTTTGGCTCTTCAGACCAGACCCCTGTAAAAATTCAATTTTTATATAATAGAAAACATTTCATCGAATTTTCTTCTGCAGTACGCTAATCAAGAAAGCTTCTTATATTTTTCTAAGCAAAATCCATTGTGAAAAAATGTAAGTTGCTCGAGTTTTATATGAAAATTCAGTTTAATTTTTGTCGGGCAGTTAAAATAGAAGTTCTGTTATCTCTATTTAAATGTTGATATCATCATTTATTGTCTTGATTAGAGTGAATAATTATATTAATATTATATGATATGATTATTTATTATTAATAATTGAACAATAAAAATACTTTTTAAAATATTGTTTTGTGTTACAAATGCAAAAAATATGAAATTATATATAGCCTAAGAACGAACTAGTATATAAATTCATTTTTCCTTGAAGTTTAATTATTGAT
>JAWWEA010000062.1:69647055-69657328 GCA_035222095.1 Andricus quercuspetiolicola | reverse complement strand
AATTTCGCACGTGAAGTTCCATGCTGTAATATTAAGAGCTCAGCCTACTATAACAGTGCGATTTTTTTCTCCGTGTAGAAGAATGATTTCTTCCATCCGCCTCGTGACAATCTCAATGCACCTGACGCTTCCGCACGCTCGATTTCGAGAGTGAGTCAGAACTCCTGCAAGTTAGCGGATATAGAAAAGAGATTCTACATGCGAGACTTTACAGGATCTTTGTGCTTTTGCGACACCGAACCCAGTTCATGAAGATATACTTCAAAAACCTGCCCAGTGAACACAAAATAAGCAAAAGGACTTAGAATTAGATGTAGAGAAAATTTCCTCTACTCCACCCCAAGACACTTCTGCTCTACGTTCCTCTTGGCTGGCTTCCGAGCCGCCGAATGCCTTTTTGTTTTCGCGCTGTCCACCCTCTTATATCTGGGTTGCGAAGCCTCCCTACCATGCAGCTAAATGCATGGGTGGGAGAGCGTGACTTGCGCCCTTATGCCGTTTCGCGGGCCCCTGTGCTCTCTCACGCCTCCTCTCTCTATCTTCTAAAGTGTTGCCTGTTTGCAGGCTCATGTAAGCACTCGAGGGTCGCAATTGCCCCCAGTATTTTTTTTTTAAATAAAAAAAAATTCTATTTCTATCATCAGTCTTAACTTTCCTATTATTATCATGTAGAGTCCTTTTATAATATATAAAATCGTACAAAATAGAAATATCAAAGATTAAAATTAAGGTGAGATCGAACACAGTCTCATCAAAGAATAATAGGATATTTACAGTGGAGAAGAGTTTATATACTCACACACAGTCGCCTAGTAGCTAGATACCTGGGAACTCTATGAGCCCGTATGCGTCCAACGTGCTCCATCCCGGCATCTTCCTGTAGTCCGTTTCGTGACACATCCAGTTTCTGGTTAGGGGCCATACCTGCTTCGGCTCTCAGGCCTTATAAAAGTCCCATAGTTCATCATCTTTGTGCACTGGACCCCAACGTAAAGCACAAGGGATCACTTTCTCCTCCCTAATGATGGCTTTGGGATTGGGTTGGAGTTCACTGGTGCTTTTCTTCTGTTATTCTCTACTCTCCTTGGCTTCCTGTCCTTCTCTGATCGCTTGCTGACCCTTTCCTTTGACTCTGATGTTTACGAGCCTCAAAGCACTGAGTGTGACAGCTCTCATGTTCTCTCTTTCCTCTTTTTTCGGTGCCGGGTACAATGTAATCACATCGCGTGCCTTGTTCCAATCAGGTCGCCTATTTTTTTTAACATATTCCATTGATTTTGATTTCCTAATTTCTTCTCCTTCTCTCAGATTCTCTAGACGTTCCCTTTTTTTGCCTTTCTTTTTTCTATTGTTCGAGATTTGGTCTGATGTCCATTCGTTTGCGTGGCCGCAGTTATTTGCCTGGTTCTCATTTTCTCCGATGTAGAGGGCCTAGATTGCGTTGTTTCATGTCTGTGCTCTGCATTTACTCTGGAAGGCGGCGATGCTGTTGCTTCTTTGGAAGTCGAAGGCAAGGGTGGCTCCTCTTCTTGATGTTGCTCTATCTTGGCTTGCACTTCACCATCTTCACTAATGGATAATCGCACTACACGATTATTTGACACTACGCGTTCAGGTTTAACCGCTTCAGTGTATTGACCATCACGTGTCCCTATACCTTTTCTTAGGGTTTCAATAACTATCTTATCTGTATTTACTCCCGTTAACGTTGTTCCTGTTGGTCGAAAGGGACGCGCTCTTGGGTTGGTTAAAAGTCTCGCCCGCGTATTTCGTGTAGGGTACTTAGTTTTTTGAACTGTTATTATATCATTTTTTCCACTCAATCGTCGGCACTGGATGCCCACGCTACGAGTGGTATCCTTTAGCTCGGTCTGTGTCGCAATCTCTGGAATTGCTTGTTGCTTCGTTGAACTCCTGTTAAGGACTAATTGCAATACCCACGCAGTAGTGTCGTGCGGCGATTCATTGATGATGGATTAAATGTTATGAATCTGTGAGAACCATGTGTTGTATTGTGTGTAGGATAGTAGTGTTCTGAGGACTCTTGTCAACTCTCTATTTACTCGATCCACCATATTGGCTTGAGGGTGCCTGATAGAACTGAGTATTATTCGGATTCCTCTTTCTTCTAGTGCTTGGGACAACTTTTTACTAGTAAATTGGGTTCCCCGATCTGATAATATTTTCTCAGGTTTTCCAATCTCTTCGATAAACTTGTCTAGCTTCTTTATTGTTGTTCCACTAGTAGCTTTCTTCAATGGGTATAACTTCACATATTTGGTAAATGTGTCCATCATTACCAGGATGTACTCATGTCCATATTTTGATGCCGTTAGTGGTCCAAAGAAATCCAGAAAGATAAGTTCCAACGGTTTCTTTGGAAGTACTGGCTGTAACAATGCCTGTGATGCTGTGATTGAAACTTTGTTTCATTGGCAAGAGTCACATGTGTTCAAAGTTTTGCTGACAAGTTTTGCAAAGCGAGGATAATAAAAATATTCTCGTAGAATTTTATATGTTTTATCCGCACCACAGTGGCCATACGTAAAATGGCATTCCCAGATAAGTGCTTTTATTAATTCCTGTGGTATGTATGCTCGGTAATGTGCTTCATTCTGATGACATAGAATTCCTTCTATTATTTTGTATCGAATATGCTCTGGATCTTTTTGCATGTGTCTTCGGATAACTTTGATTCTTTCGCCATTTCTTTGTAGTTCCTGTAGATTTCTTATTTTTCTTTTTATTTCCTCTTTGCATGAATAGGTGAGTGCATTAATTCTGACCACCGTTTATCTTTTTGTTGTTTTATAGTCTCCTTCAGAATGTAGTCTGCTCAAAAGTTCGTCCATGATGTTCTCTTTTCCTGGAAGATGCTCTATCTTGATCTTGTATTCCTGTATGTCTAATATCCATCGAGTGAGTCTTGCGTTGACGAATCTGCAGGTCTTTAAGAAAGTCAGTGCCATATGATCTGTCCTATTAATGATGTTCGCCCCTTGCAGATATGTACGGAACTTTTGCAAGACCCACACAATGGCTAACAGCTCTTTTTCTGTGGTGTAGTATGTAATCTCTGGCCCCTTTAAATTTCGACTTGCTAAAGAAATGATCTCCTTCTCACTGTTCTCATTCAATTGGCACAATACGGCCCCTAGTGCATAATTACATGCAACTGTTTCCAGATAGTAAGATTTTTTAGGGTCCGAAAAATACAGCAGGATGGACTCAGAGAAAAGTTCTTTGATTTTCTCGAAACTTTGCTGCGCTTGACTGTCCCAATTCTAGGAGGTTCCTTTTTTGATTAATTTGAGTAAAGGTACCGTCTCTTCAGCATGTTTGCTGTTAAACTTTAAGTACAAATTTACCAGGCTTGATTTTGTTAAATACAATGTCAAATTATTTTCTTCCAAGGAATATAGAAGTTCTTCCAGGTGCTCGAGATGTTATGTACTTGATTCTGATGTTATTAAAGTATTGTCCACGAATGAGATGATATGCTCTCCTATTCCTTGTAATGCGTGATCCAATCCCCTAACCAGTGCGGCGGTACTGGTTTTGAGTCCGAAAGGCACTACTCGAAACTCGTGGATTTTATCTTGATGCTGGAAGGCTGTATATTTACGAGAAGAGGGATGCAGTGGCACTTGCCAAAATCTGCTTATCATGTCCAAGCTTGACATGACTTTCATTCCTCGACATCGCTGGAACAGGACTTCTGCAGGCTCTGGACACTCCCAATCCTCAATCAGGACTTCGTTCAATTTTCTCGCGTCCAGACACAATCTCACGGAGCCGTCCTTTTTTATTACCGGCACTACAGGGTTGAAATACGGACTTTTTGAACGTTGGATTACTCGCATGTCGAGCATCTTTTGAATTTCCTCTTTTACTTTGTCGCGGTATGCCATTGGTATAGGGTAACTTCTTCCAATGAATGGTTGTCCATCTTTGATTTTTGTACATGTTCATATGAAGTGAGCAGCCCAGGTTGTCGTCGAAATACTCTTTTATATTTCCATAAAAGATCCTTGAGTCGTTTCTTTGTTTCACGATCCAGGTTCGCGTTTTCTTCTGCCTTTTCTCCGATCTCCTCCCAGGTGATATCAATAGGAGGTTCTTGTTTTGTGTTTTCTTCAGCGATATCACTTTTCTCCTGTACGGTACTAATTTGGTATGCGTCTTATGCATATAAATTGTTTCCTTCATTTTTAAATATACGGATTGAAGGTTTACCTTCAAGGTATGGAAATGTTAATGTCTGATTATCTAGATCGATGTTTGTTCGATATTCATCCAGAACATCGATTCAAATGATGCACGATCGTGATAATCATGGGACGACCACAAAAACTATCTGCAACACGTGGTCGGGTAGTTGTAAGTTGGTGTATATTTGTTTGCTAAGGCGTACAGCCATTCCTCCCATGGGTCCAGCTAGAGCCACGCCCGTCATTGGAAGACTGAGACATGTTTCAAATCGCTCTTTATTGTTATTCACGAAGTCTTCTGATATACAGGTTACTTCTGCTCCAGTACCAATAAGAGCCTTTGTGAGTATCCCGCCTATCTGGAGATTTGCGATGTAACATTTCGATTTTTGTTGTTGTTGTTTGTTCCAGTGTCTCCTCCATCAATTGAGATCGAGTATCAGTCAGCATGTATGTGAAGTGGTTAACTTATGGTGTCACGTTAGATTGTCCATTCTCCCCTTCTTTTCTTAACGTAACATTTCCTCGTTTTCCGCATTGGTTATTTCCTCTCTAAGCTTTCATCCATGATTTCTTGTGTCACCTCCTCCTCGGATTCTAGATTTCTGATACGGTATGAGTGTTGGGATGGCTGATTTCTCCATGTGTTGTTGACAGATGTGCCCTGCCCCCCTACTGAGAAGGAACGTTTCTACGTGGAGTTACCTCCCACTTGGTAACCACCATTTTGTCCATTATTACTGTTCCATGGAGAGTTGTAACCATTTTTGTTCGTTTGCACCCCAGTGGGATTGGCTCTCCTTGCTCCATATGGCAGATTCGCCGATTGATATCTAGTGATGGCCGAATTCTCTACTTTGGGTTGTCGCTAATTACAGTTGTCACATCGACTGTGGTTCGATGCACCAATCTTGTCGAAGTCTTCCAGAAGTTCTATCAATTTTTCGAAAGTGGTCACGTCCCTTCCTACAATGGCATATTTGATATCTTCTCCGAAGTGCCGTGATAATTTCTGTATTATTTCTATAGGAGTTGGTGGCGGATCCAGCTCCTGGACCTCTGCGTAGATTTTCGTTGCATATTCTGATCGAGATATCTTCTTCTCGCCCGCAATCGAGATTCCTCCTGACTTCATGTTGAGCTTGTTCACTCCAGTAGCGTTGTCTCAATTTTTGAATGAATCCGTCGAGGCTGGTGACGCAATATTTGATTATTTGCCAACAATCTCCTGCTGGTCCTGATAATGACTTCTCGATTAAGTATTCCATGTCAATTTCTCGGGGACTTACTGCCCTCCAGTACAGCCGAAATTGATTGATATATCGGATCTGACTGCTTTCACCATTGTATTCTGGCAACACATACTTGATGTGTGCCCCACGCTGTACAATTGACCGTTCATCTCTACGTTCTTCATCCTCGAGCCTCCTTTCCACAGCTCTCTTTTGTTGTGTTTCGAGTCTTTTTAAGTGTTCATCCATACGGTTATTCCTTGACTCAAGGCTGAGCGCAGTATTTGTGGTAGCTTAAAGTGACCGAGAGATGCTAGCCTCCAAGGTTTCCAATCTTCTTTGCAAAACACTCTCTTGTTCTTGCTCTTTCTTTTCTCGGTGTCTTCTTTCTTCTTCTATCATTTTTTCCGATGTCCTTTCGAGTTCCTCAATTTTGTTCTCGATTTCTCTCCATGTACTTTCAAATGTTTTATCTTGGATCTCTGGGTGCCCCCCAGTTTCCATGTCTTTCCTCTGCTGATCTACCTCGACTATTGTCCGATCTTCCGTTATTGTTTCTTCTTCCAATTCATTATTCCTTCCTAACTTTTCCCCTATTTTTGCTGACCTCAAATTTCCCCTACTCATTTTCGCTTCTTTTTATTCGAAATTCTATCTTTTAATTGACGTTGTTCACTTCACTCACTGAGTCACTAGAAAGTTTCTTTATTGTTCTTTAAATTTTTTATCATTTCTCGAAGTTACACTTTTCTTCAATTTCGCGGTTTCTTGGATTCTCAGATTCGCAAGGTATTTGTCCAGTTCTTACATACCTGAGGGAAAGTTCTTCTGGCTTATAGGCGGTGGTAAATAAACTTTTTTAAATCTTTGCTACCCTTGAAAAATAGGTCGATTGCTTTACGCTGATCCATTATCACATTAATCCTATCCTAAGAATCTTAATTCCTTTGAAAATCTTCGTGCCCCACGTTGGGCGCCAAATGAGACCCCTGCGTTTCAAGAGGTGTTATTTATTAATTAATTTTACTTTACTTATTCATTTTCTAATAATGTTTTCATGCATAGTGACGTAAATATGATATAAAATTTTTCTTAAAGAGTAATCATGCAACTCGGTCGGGATTTCTCACGAGAGAAGAAATAAGATTCCAGTTGTTCTTTTTGTATTTTGATAAAGACAAATTATTTATGTAAAAAAATGCCTAATCCTAAGCTTATTAAATGAAGCGTCCTATTCTTTTCTATTCTTAAATTTCTAATCTGCTGTGAATTCTATTCTAATCAATCTCTTTTACCATGCCCTCGCCTCATTTGTCGGTAATCTTTAGACTCACACGATTCTCATTCTTTCTCTCTCTCTCTCTCTATCTTCCTCTCTTAGCCAACTCTTCTGTGGTATCTGGTATTTTACTGTATGCACTTAAAACTCTTTTTTTTAGACAATGGTATTAATAGTCTCCAAAGAAGCTATGGTTCCTTTCCTACTGTATTCCGATAACGCAGATACTAAATCTTACATTCTCAAATTTATTTTGGATATTCATACAACTTGTGGTTTGGTTAACTTCTCAACTAGTCCTACTTATAGGAGGTTGAGCGAGCGCAGAAGAGTTTAAATTTTTTCCTCTTCAATATATTTCCTTTAGGATTGTCCCATATCAAATTTCCAAAGACGACTCAGGATCAAAAAAAAAAAGGAAAATTCCTTATTTCCACCCCGTGACAATCTCTGAGAAAACTCGTGCACGAAACGACTCGAAGTTAGAGTAGAAGAAGGATTTCTTCCATCCGCCTCGTGACAATCTCAATGCACCTGACGCTTCGACACGCTCGATTTCGAGAGTGAGTCATAACTCCTGCAAGTTATCGGATATAGAAAAGAGATTCTACATGCGAGACCTTACAGGACCTTTGTACTTTGGCGACACCGAACCCATTTTATGAAGAGAGACTTCAAAAACCTGCCCAGTGAACACAAAATAAGCAAAAGGACTTATAATTAGATATAGAGAAAATTTCCTCTACTCCACCCCAAAACACTTCTGCTCTTCGTTCCTCTTGCCTCGCTTCCGAGTCGTCGAATGCCTCTCTCTGTCCGCAATGTGCACCCTCTTAAGTCTGGGTTTCTAAGGCTCCCTACCATGTAGCTAAACGCGTGGGTGGGAGAGCGTGACTTGCGCCCTTATGCCGTTTCGTGGGCCCCTGTGCTCTCTTACGCCTCCTCTCTCTATCTTTTAAAGTGTTGCCTGTTTGCGGGCTTATGTAAGCACTCGAGGGTCGCACTATGTACATATAAAAAAATATTTCATAATTTTTTAACCTTCAATTTTTTAACTTTTGTCTTTAGAGAGCGCATGCGCTCTTTAGAGATAAGAAATTTTTCGCATCGCGACAATTTAGGAACAGCGTTAGGGGCCCTAGAAATCGAGTCTAAATCGCAAATATAAGATTTAGGCCAAATGGTGAAGCCATTTTGTCTGGTTTTTTGTATAAATATTCTAAAGGGTATAAAGACCCCCGGTACAGGCCGCTTTTTTCGAAAAATTTCTATTTTTCATACAAAATTTAAAAGAAATAAACTTTCCTCGATAGCATCGTTGTAGTAAAGTGTTCTACTATTTAGCTAAGAAAGGAGCGGGTAAGGCAGTTTTTCGACCTCGAAATTCCTTTTGAGCGACCCTAGCGAGAAAAGGAAAAACTACAACCCGTTATGCAGGTAATGAAGCGCCCACTATGATCAACATGAATTCATTCAGTGGCGAACATACCGTATACGAAACCCAGGAGCCCCTACCAAAATGAGCGGGTGAATTCTCAAAAGGTCCGAAAATAGTACCTTGTACATTAAATATCAATATACAAGCTCTTTGAATAAACGGGCAGATTATACATATAGGCAAGATGTTAATAATATGTGTTGCCCAATTTCCTCCGAAAAATACCAGATTTATTTGGATTAGACACCAACTTTGTATGTTTGCGCAACTCAGGGGCTGTCTGCAATAACCTGTTATATAGAAATCTAGCGCTCTGTTTTGTTGACCCTGAAAGCTTGTAAAAAATGTTAAAAATTTTAATTTTTAACACATATATTCAAAGTCGAATATTTCAAAACATTTTAAAGATTTTAAACGATATCAAATATTTCAATGATTTAAAACGAATACGAAAGGTTTCATAAACAAAGATTAAAGAAAGCTTTCACAAATATTACAAAAATTTCATAAAAATTGCAATGTGTGGTAAGAAGATTGATATTTATTGTTTTGGACAAAATCACATACAACTGTACGTAGAGTACAGTCAAAATAGCTAAAAGAAGGCCATTTTGTAGAAAAATTAGTAGAAATTCCTATTTATTTCAACGAATACACATGCTACAAGTTTTTTTCATGAGGAAAAGAAGATGCACAATAAAATTTCATATTTAAATATATGTTTGAAAAATAAAAATTTGCAACATTTTTATAAGCTCTCAGAGTTAACAAATCGGAGCGCTAGACTTATATATACCCGGTTATTGCAGAGGGACCCTGAGTTGTGCAAGCATGCAAAGTTTGTATCTAATGCGAATAAATCTAGTATTTTTCGGAGGAAATTGGTCGACACGTATTATTTATACCTTGCCTGTTTGTATAATCTGCCCGTCTATACAGAGAGCTTGTATGTTGGCATTGATTGTACAAGGTACTACTTTCGGACCCTTTGAAAATTCACCCGCTCATTTGGGTAGGGGCTCCTGGTTTTCGTATACGGTATGTTCGCCCCTGAATGAATCGATGTTGGTCATAGTGGGCGCTTCATTACCTGCATAATGAGTGCTAGTTTTTCCTTTCCTCGCTAGGGTCGCTCAAAAGAAATTCCGAACTCGAAAAACTACCTTACCTGCTCCCTCCTTCGCTAAATAGTAGAACACTTTAATACAACGATACTATCGAGGAAAGTTTATTTCTAATTTTTGCATGAAAAATAGAATTTTTTCGCAAAAAGCGGCCCGTACCGGGGGTCTTTATACCCATTAGATTATTTGTACAGAAAACGAGACAAAATGGATTCACCGTTCAGCCTGAATCTGATATTTGCGATTTAGACTCGTTTCCCGGGGCCCTTAAATCACAATGTTTGTGCAAAATCTGATCACTATGAGTTTGAAGTCAAGTATCCTTATAGTACAGTAGATCTGTCATGAAAAAATTGGTTTTGGGTAAAAAAATAAACGAAGCTATTTTATTTCATAAATCTTCAGTAGGGTATGTGAATAACTCGAAATCAAGTTTTTGGGACTCTCCTTGGGGATTTTGAAAAAAACTCAAAAAATTTTCGGATCTGATTTTCCGTGAGAACGGTAGTTCGTAGAGAAAAAACTGTTCAACAAAAATTGTAGAGGACTCTATTTTCTACAAATTATCTTCCGTACTTGCTGCGCTACAAAATTCGTGATATTCATTTTTACTTCTTTCATGAAATTAAGTAATCGACATATGCACCGAAAAGCGCGGATCAATTTAAAATTACAAGGTATAAACTTGTATTATTATATTGATAATAAGTTATTTTAAGAAATTAGCTATTTCGTGGAATCAATTCAGTTAAAAGTGTTTTTTTCCTGCTCTACAACTTTTGAATTATCGCGATGATAAAAAAATTTTTTTACGTTGAAAAAGAGCAAAAACTGATTTTTGACAACGTTGGCGCCCTATATTTCGTGCATTTATGGTTTAAGCGCATCGACTGCATAAGGTAATTTGTAGATAATACGTTTCTTTACATTTTTTGTTTCAATATTTTTTCCCTGTAACATGCTGTTCTCACTGAAAATGAAATCCAAAA
>JAWWEA010000062.1:69584465-69597471 GCA_035222095.1 Andricus quercuspetiolicola | reverse complement strand
TAAGACGTTTGATGATTGAAACTACTCCTTTACCACTAGGCAGTCTAACATACACACGTTGTGCTGCATAATATGCTGGATTTGGATATTGAACCCATCTAGGACATCCAGCGCCACGATAACTTTCGGTAGTTCCAGAAAAAACAGTACCATCTGGCTTTTGTACAAAAATACGTTTTCGTTGAGAAACGGCGGAAGCTGGGGCTGACTGATCTGCTCTTGGTTGACTTCTTTGCATTGCACCTAATTTTATAAGAAAAAAGCAGAAATCTATTAATTTATTCTATGGAATGTAAAAATAACTTTTATTAAGTATACCAGAAAGACATTTTGCAAAATGATACGTAAGATGCACTGAAGGGGATAACAAATTTTTCTGAAAAATCATAAGACGTATTCGACGACTTCTACTATCAAATAAGCGTGTAGTTTTGTAAACGTAACCACTAGAAGTTTTTTAACATTTTTTCTTCACTTTTTCGGAAATATTCCGAACACGTGTGCTGGTATTGGATAAAATTTTTTTACTATATTATAAATTACGTCGCTAGATTTTATTTGATAGTATCTTAAGAAAATGTCGCTTAAAGTCCCTCAAACAAACGGATCACTCCATTTCCTGAATATCAGAATCAGAGATGGGTCTAGCGATTTTAACGAAACTTATTGAAACTGTAGGGCTGAATTTTAGTTATTTATGTAAATTTTGCGTATAATTGTTGTCCATTTTAAATGCATTTAAAAACGAAAGCAAACGTTAAATTTGACAGCATTGTAAAGTAATCAAAATAGTAGTCAGTTTTTTTCACACAAAGCTACCAGGTTTCATCAAAATGATTCAAATTTCGAGATCAATTATCTGCCATAAAATTTCAACTACTTAACACGTTATGAAATTATTTAATTCTCTGACCTGAATGGTGATCCATAGAAACGTTTGAAATCAAATTGGTAATCAGATATAAAAAAAATTATGTACTTAGTTCCGTTTATTTAAAATAAGTATTGAGGTTGTAAATGTTTATTTAGAAAAGTCAGTAAATCTCGATCAAGGATCGATTATCGATTTGCAGAACTTGAATTTGGCAGAGAGAAATAATTTCCGAAAATCGACAACTGCAGGGTGTTCAGAAGTGAAATTTAGCTTCCCTGTTAATAATTTTTCGAAGGAATCGTCCTTCTAAGAAGTAAGCCTAGTAGTCTAGGTATTTAGAATACATCTTCTTCGAGGAAGGTGCGTTCAGAACTGAAGTAGGAGGCACCCTGGTCATTTTTTCAAAGTCTCGTCATCCTACGAAGTAAACCTGGCAGTCCGAGTATTCAAAATACATCTCTTTCAAGGAAGATGCGTTCAGAACTGAAATTTTATTCATCTTGACCGTTTTTCCAAGGTCTCGTCCTTCTAAAAAGTAAACCTAGTAGTCCTGGTATTTAGAATACATCTTTTTTGAGGAAGTTGCCTTCATGTTTTCTTCTAGGAATGACGAGACCTTCGAAAACCCATGAGGTTGTCAGAAATTTTAGTTATGAACAGAACTTCCTCGAGGAAGATGTATTTTGAACACCTGGACTACCAGGTTTACTTCTTAGAATGACGAGACCTTCAGAAAACCGATCAGAGTATTTTAAGTTTCAGTCACGAACACAACTTCCCTGAGAAAGATGTATTTTAAACACCTGGACTAGCGGGTTTACTTATTAAAATGACGTGACCTTCGGAAGCCCGTCAGGTTGTCTGAAATTTCAGTTATAAATAGAACTTCCTCGAGGAATATGTATTTTGAACACCTGGACTACCAGGTTTACTTCCTGGAATAATGGGAGCTTCGAAATCCGATCAGGGTATTATTTCAGAGTGTCAATTTCAGTTACGAACACAACTTCCCTGAAAAAGATGTTTTTTAGACACCTGGGCTACCGGGGTTACTTCTTAAAACTACGAAACCTTCGAAAAATCATGAGGTTGTCTTAAATTTCAGTTATGAACACAACTTCCTCCAGGAAGATGTATTCTAAACACCTGGACTCTTCTTAACGCTATCTGTCACGTTTTTATTATTTTAATAATTATTTCTCAACTCTAAACAAAGCTCTCTGTTAAGAACAGCATTAGGAAAATACTAGACCAAATAGCTGCAACAATTTGAGACCCCAAGTTTTAGTGTGTTACAACAGCAGCAGCGTTTCCATATGGTTTTAAGATAATAAAAACTCTCGTAGTTTTCCTTTCATCAAAAACAAGTTTCCTTCTTCAAATACACTTTTACCAACTCAGTTTCTTAATTGCTATTAATATTATAATTATATTATATCACACTTACTTGTAAAGTCAAGGAAAACTATACAGATAAAGAGCATAATGAAGATCTTCATTTTATCTGGACGGCGAAAAGGATTAATAAGTGAAGAATGCTTTTTGAAGATTTTAGTCAGCGGATTCTTCAAACAATTACGTAGTGTTTGGTGAGTATAAAAGTCAAATTTCTCTGCCTGATTACAAATATTTATATATTCACTAAAACAGTGTGACATTAAGGACAAAGATTGATGATCTCAGGTAATAAAATTTTTCATATCTACTTGATTTATTACGCACAGAATCTTCAGAATTATTTAAACTTACTAGCAAATGCATATAGACGATGTAAATTATTCTAAAATTTTAACATCTGGTTAAAATTATGATAAAAGAATTTTCAAAAAGTGATATGACGCATTTAACAACCACTTCCAGACGTAAATGTGGGTTATCAAAAAACAAAAAAAAAAAAAAGAAAACGTTTCAAAGCTGGTCCAATTCCCTCATCAGTAACAATCTATAATGTAAAACGAATAGAATCGTTAAGATACCATACACGGTCAAAATTATATTTCGTAATCACAATGTAGCCAGAAGAGGAAAAAAGTAGTTAATTCTTAAAAAATACTTTTATTCACTAGATTATTTACTTAGAAAAAGAATTGTAAAGCGAATTAAAATTCTGGGTAGTATGTTTATTTTAGGCTTTTCCGTTAGACGGCACTGTGGATGCATAACGTGTGGTAATTATTATACATATGTATGTGGGAATGAGGGTTAATAACAAACAGTGATTTTGCACAATAAACTAGATTCAATAAAAACATTAGAAAAATAGGTACATCGGCAACATTGATTTTCGTCGTACTCAATCGGCGCACATCATCGACTGACTCTTCCGTTCAGAGGACTCGGGGTCGCATCCTTCAGTCCTCCCCTCTCCTACGCGTTGCCCCTGGGGGGCATACTCCTAACTAAAGGCTACGTATTTTTTAAATTACTTAATACTAACCCACGAAAAATTCTCGGTTCCTACACTCGGCCTTCCTGACTATCATCGTCTCCTGATGATACGTCATCATCGAAGCCTGTCCAGGGCTTCATTATGTCTGCCGAGCTTGACGTTTCTATGGGTCCTTCGCCGTCGATCTTTCGCACGTCATAACGCCTTTTTCCTCTTCTGGTTGAAACTTCGCGGATTCTCCTCCTGGACTCTGGCAATTTGTCTTTTAGCTTGCTCTCGAAGCTCTTCTCGGGCATCATCGAATTCCTTCAAAAGTAATTGCTGAATCATTTCTTGTAATTGCAGGTGTTCCTTATTTCGCATTGGTGTACCTACAAGTACTTGGAAGGGTGTTGATGCCAGACTTCTCTGGAACGTGGAGTTCAAAGCACGCTGAACTTGGCTGATGTGTTTGTACCATTTCGTCGGTTCATCTATACCCAACTTTGTGAAGACTTCCTCAAGGGTTCGGTGTATCCTTTCGACTTGTCCATTACCTCTTGGAACACCAGTAGTCGTGTGATAGCATTCAATTTTCTCAGCTTCGCAGTAGTTTTTGAATTCATGGGACGTGAATGCAGTGCCTCTGTCAGTTATGACTCTACGTGGATTCCCAAAATTCTGCTGATGAATTTTCCATTTATCCAGAACTTCCTGAGTTCCAGTAGATTTCGTCGGAAACATCCAAACAAACTTCGTGAATCCGTCGATCATCGTCAGCAGGTGTTTGTATGATTTGTTGGTAGAGGGTAGCGGGCCAATGTGATCCATGTGCATAGTATCCAGCGGCACATCTCCTTTTGGTATAGGGTGTAAGAAACCCTCTGTTTTCCCTTGTTTCTTTCTACCTAAAATGCATGGTACACAGTTCTTAATGAGACTCTCGATCTTTGGTTTCAGTCCGTCGATCCAATACTCTCGGTTGATCAATTCCTGCGTCTTCTTCGGTCCGAAATGACCTAACTCATGGGATTGTGAGATAATCTCACGCTGCATGCCTTTCGGTACCACGAACAACTTGGTTCCGTCTCTCTCTCGATAAAGCAACCCTCCCTCTGTCACATAATCTTCATGTGTTCCTTTCTCGAGTAACTTCTTTATTACGGTGACCTTTTCATCTGTCTCCTGAGCCTGTCTGAGTCTTTCTATCATAACGTCGCGAACTTGTAACACAACAGGATAACGACTCAAAGCATCGGCGTGACGCATTCGTGTTCCTGCTCTATGCTCTACTGTGAATTTATACTCCTGTAATTGAAATGCCCAACGCTTTGCGCGGTTGATTATTTCTTTTTTGTCCATTGTCTGTTTAAAAGCAATACAATCCGTTACAATTTTGAACGATCTTCCGAACAAATACGGCCTAAACTTTTCTAAGGCATAAACTACGGCAAGTACTTCCAAATCATAGCTACAATATTTACGCTCTACATCGGTCGTCGCTCTGCTAAAGTAGTAGCACGGGTGCATCGTTCCGTCTTCTGCACATTTTTGCATTAAAACTGCGCCATAACCGTCCATTGAGGCATCGGTGTGCACCTCAATTTCTAATCGCGGATCGAAAATACGCAATACAGGCTCTTCACATAATGCCTGCTTCAACAAATTAAACGACTTACGCTGTTCTTCTCCGAAATAAAATTCAACATCATCCCTTGAGCAATCTCGTAGTGCTTTTGCTATCCATGTAAATTCCCGTATAAATTTACGCATGTAACCTGCAAGTCCTAAAAAACTAGCAACCATCTTTTTATTTTTTGGTTCAGGGAAATCGCGTACTGCTTTTATTTTTTCTGGGGATGGTTTAATCGTACCACCTTCAACTATGTGCCCTAAATATTCGATGCGAGTTTCTAAAAGTTGGCATTTCTTCCAATTAATCTCGAGCGAATAGGATTCTGCTAATTTTAACACACGCTCTAAATTCTTTATCGCTTCGTCTTCGTTCTTTGCAATTATCACAACGTCGTCTAGATAAACAAGTACAATTCCTTCGCGAATAAAATCTTTGAAAATATACGTGATATACCTTTGAAATACTGCCGGCGAATTACAAAAACCGAATGGTACTTTCAGAAATTCATACTGGCCTGTCGACGTCACAAAAGAAGTGTATTTTCGGCTTTCTTCTTCTACTTCTACGTGGTGGAATGCATTTTTCAAATCTATTGTGCTAAAAACTCGTGCTTGGGTCAATTTATCCAATTGATCATCGATGACAGGCAACGGGAAATGATCACGAATTACTTTTTTATTAACAGCGCGATAATCGATGCATACTCTAGGAGCGCCTCCCTTTCTACGCACAACTACTACAGGACTTGCATATTCCGAACAACTAGGACGTATAACCTTCTTTTCCAACCATTCTTCTATCTGTTCTTCGGTTTCTTGGTGTTCAGTTTGTGCTAAACGGCGCGGACTTTGACATACCGGTATATCGTCTTTAAGTAAAATTTTCATTTTAACCGGAGTAATGTTCTTCCCGGTAGGCCTGTAGTTCTCAATCAGCGTTTTTACTTTATCCCTAGAATTCCCTAAAAGATGACTATACGCGTTTTCTTGTGGTGAATTTACAATCTGAACACAATATACAATATTTTTCTCGTCATTCGGAAGTTTCTTGAACCGTGCATTACATCCCTCAATATTTATCGCAGCCTTTTTCAACATACCATTACCAATTATTACATTAAAATCTTTTCTTCTTACCACATGAAACCTTAGTTCGTATACCTCGTCGTCGAGTTCTGCTTCCAGGATGAGACTACCGGCTGTAGTCATTTTATCCTCCTTGGACATCCAACACAGTGTTGTGGACCCTCGATCCATTTCTGGTGATCCTATCTTTTCGTAGATGGCATAACTCATCAAGTGAACATCACTTCCGATGTCCAGTTGACAAGTAACGACCTTACCATTCAACTTGACGTACTTGTACACTCTACAGTGCTCTTCTTCTTGGACCAGCAACACCTTCATATCTTCTTCGGGTACTTCGTCGTTTTTGCTTCCTTTACGAATCATTTTTACATGCGCCGAGGATCCGGATGAAGGTCCTCGCTTCGGTTGATCACACTGTGCAGACATGTGACCAAAATTATTGCAATTAAAGCATTTGGCACCTTTTTCGCGGTATTTGCACTCTTTTGATTCGTGACCTCGGCTGCCACAATTGAAGCACCGTTTCGAGGGATTCCTCGTCGTCGTTGTCGTCATGGTCTCGTCCTTTCTTCTTTCGAAATCCCTCGTTGATCCGTCCCCCTTCGGCTGAATCTTCTTTTCGTTCTTTGAAATTCTCTCCTTCATGAGCTGGTAATCCTCCAGCGATTTCTTGAACTCCTCGATGGTCCACTTGCCGTAGAGCATCGACTTGTTTGCTTTAGAGTCGTTGATGCCGGCAATAACATACTTAATTATTGACCTATCACCAAGATTACCTCGACTGACAAGACTCCTCATTTGCAGAAGGTACTCTTTGAAGGATTCTCCAGGCAGCTTTCTCCTCTTCTGCATCGCTTCGTGAAGATCGCATCCATCTATTTCCAAACCAAACTCTTCCTTAAGACCATCCTTCAATTCAGTCCAGGTCTTTATAGTGACTTGGCTCTCCAGCCACAATTTCGCCAACCCAATCAGCGACTTCTTCGCACACACCAGAGTTTGCAGGTCATTCCAAGAGTACATTTCTCTGCACTCTGAAATGTGGGTGATCCACTGATCGACCGTGAAGACAGGATTCTCACCATCGAACTTGTTGATGGTGCCCTCAACGTCTCTCAGTTGAATCCCATTCTCACGTGGTGTGGGAGTAGTACTCGTGGATGCACGCAGCTGCTCCTGCAGTGCTGCTATTTGAGCTTGCAACTCTAGCTCACGCTCTGACATCTCGTCCGTTTTAACAATCGTCCTGTCTTCTTCTTCAAAACTTCCCTCTCCGTCGTCGTTGCTTCCTTCTTCTTCTCTTCCTTCCACTGCAGCGGAAAGCGCAGGATCAGGGGTGGGAGAAGAGTCTTCGCAGACACTTCGCTTATTCTCTCCCTCTCGTCCTTTTCTTTGCGTTTCGTCTCCCACCGCTTCCCCCGCAGGATCGTCGACTTTCTCTTTCGGACTCCGTTCGTTCTTTGGCGTCTTCGTTTGATTCCGAATCTTTAGCGTCGTTTGCTTCTTTCCTCGTTGTATTTCAAGATTTTGCTTCTTCAATTTGAGAGCTGAATTTCGCGTACCAGCCATACCTCTATACTCCGTCTTTGCTGTACGACCTTTATCGTCCTCTTATTCGTCGTAGTCGTCGTTGCTTTTGGCGTCATTGTGGTAGTTTGCGTCGTTTACCCTATTTCAGCGTTCGTCGTCTCAAAAATCCTGAAAATCACTTCATCACTTCACACGTATATTGTCACTGTTCACACACCGTGTAGCACTTTCATAACACCTTTGAGAACGTTATTCTCTGTCCACTATACACACTTTCACCGCGTCTCTTCGCGTCGCGTCGCGTCATCAGCGTCCTAAGTTCTTTCGCGTCAAAAAAACGTCCTAATCACTTCACTGCTGTTTTTAACCTCATCCCGGACGAGCCCCCAAAATTGTGGGAATGAGGGTTAATAACAAACAGTGATTTTGCACAATAAACTAGATTTAATAAAAACATTAGAAAAATAGGTACATCGGCAACATTGATTTTCGTCGTACTCGATCGGCGTACATCATCGACTGACTCTCCCGTTCAGAGGACTCGGGGTCGCATCCCTCAGTCCTCCCCTCTTTTACGCTTTGCCCCTGGGAACTTACTCCTACTCCAAGCCTACGTATTTTTCAAATTACCTAATACTAACCTACGCAAAATTCTCGGTTCCTACATACATTATGAATAAATAAATAAATAAAATTGCATAATGTAAGTTAATTAATTCATTTCATATTCTGTACAATAGAATAGTTCTATTTTTGAGACAAACTGTACAAAAGTAAAACAAAACATAAACATCTAATAGTTGAGATTCGCCGGATTTCTAATTCCACGATTTTTTTAATGCTTCAAATTCGTGGAATTGAAAAAAGTGAAAGATCGAGAAAGTGCACTTGTTTTTGGTTCATATTTTAATAATAATAATAATAATAATAATAATAATCTAAAGAAATTCAGTAAAGAAGAGTCATAAAAATAATAGCAATTATTTTTTCAGTGAGATTTCATTGAAAATCAGTTACAATCAGTAAGTTAACGATTTCTTACTATTTTATCAGCGAAACTTCCTTTATTGCTTTCAGGGTGAAGAATATATATCTGTTTCAAATAAAGTCCAGAATGCAAAAGTTTTTGGGCCTGTTAAACTCTGGTGTAAACGTCTGAAGTGTTATGAACAAGGATCTCATTAGTAATCATAAGTTCAGAAAGCCTAACATGTATATTAAAGAGGTTCATATATTTCTAAATTAATATTATGTAAAGAACAGGAAAAGATTACAAATTAATAACAAAAAAATGATTTTACATTATGCAATATTATTTATTAATTCATTCATAATACTGTGATATTACCTGATTTCTTGATTAGATTTTATTTTTAGCGAAGGTGAACTGTATTAACAATCGGATCTGAGACTCTCGCTACAGTCCACACGCGAGTCGCCTAGCCGCTAGCGACTTGAGACACTAATAATTTCTTAAATATTACTTCGATTGGGCTAAAATTTTCCAGAAAATTTCTTTGTACTATTATTAACAACTTTCTACCTGGAAGTATTTTTTTGCTCAAAATTCGCTCGATAAACGAATCGCTGGAAGTTAGAGAAGTCCTATGTGCGCCGAGCATCAGAAAAAAATTAATAAAAACTTTATTCAAATAAATTTTGAAACTCCTTTTGCTCTATCAGTCGAAGCACGTTTCGAAATACATTTTTTAAAAATTTTATTTAAAAATTTCAAAAACTGACTAACTGAGCACGAGTTGAAGTGAAAAACGAATTAAAATCGATTTTTCCAAAAAAGTCAGTTTTTTAGCTTTATTTGAAAAACTAAAAATGCTACAAATTTTTTCCTAAAAAAAAAAAAAGATGCGCAATGAAATTCTACATCCAGATATAGTCTTTAAAAATTAAAATTCGAAAATGTTTCAGAAAGCCTCCAGGGGTCTTCCCACTCCCGGCGAAATGATTTTATATGCCCTTATTCGATCCGGCAGCTCAATTATGTTTTTAAATTTAAATCTTACGGTATATTTATAATTACAAAAAAGGTTGAAAAACCACCACACGGCCTCACTGGCAGCAACAACAACTGCCATCTAAAAATGACACCGGCTCCCGGTAAATCGCACTCATGACCATGTCTCAGGAACATGACACACACACACGCACACACGCGCGCGGTTATCCAAAATTTTGTATAAATTATAAATTTTTCCATAAAATGACCCACATACCTGCTTTGGCGTTTCATCATCGTTAATTCTTTTGCCATCGAAAAGAAACCTGAGACTCGTCATGGGAACACCCTAATAATCAAGAGAAAAAGCATGAATTTATCGAAATAAAAATCATTCCATAAAAGAAAAGAATTAGTTTATTACTCGAGAAAGGAACACATATATATTTGATCAAAATATCTATTTATACATAAAGATTGAAGTTAGAATCAATAGCAAATCACTGGAATTACAATTAATTAAAATCAACCAAATTATCATAAGTTAATCTTGACAATATTTACCTTCGATAAAATTTAAAACCCCTTTTATGAAGACTGTTGTACAGATTTCTTTTGCATTGAATTATTTTAATAAAAACAGAAAAGTGGCGCAATTTTTACTTCAGATAATAATTATGTATTAGTAAAAGTACGAGGACAATCATTTAGCTCATATGCAAAGAATATGATTCTCGGGTAAAAATTATTAGTTCATTGACCAAGGAACACATATTATTAAACAAAATTGCTCTGAGAAAATGTTATTTACTTGAAAAAAACTACGAATCTTCTGGACAAAGTTACTTGACCACGTCAAAAACAATATACGTATTTGGTTTACTTTTGTTATTGTAATAAATTAGAACATGAAATTCCGTCTTGATATGCATTTTTATCAACATAAAACATACAAAATCATACGCAATAGGAAATTATTCATACATAGTTTAAATCAATTCATCAATGGATCTAACTTTTTAAAAACAAACTCAGGATTGCTCTACAAAATCCTAACTTTGAAGTTACCTGAATTTTCCTTGACCAATTTTTCATTTTCCCTGGCTGTTACAAATTTGTATTTCACGTATAAAAACCACCCTACACCTACGAAATGTCCAATTTAATGTCAAAGAAAGCTTTATTCCTAAATATATATTAAAAACACTTTAAGCGGCAATCGTCATACAGAATATTATTAACTTTAACTTGAGCTTAGTGAAAAATGCGTGACCCTCTCAAGTTTTCCCTGACAATTTTTAAATTCCCGGAACTACAGTAACCCTGAAACCATCCCATAAAACGTGTAAAACTTCCTTAATTTTTCAGGTTAGTTT
This sequence comes from Andricus quercuspetiolicola, assembly GCA_035222095.1. Classification (NCBI taxonomy): domain Eukaryota; kingdom Metazoa; phylum Arthropoda; class Insecta; order Hymenoptera; family Cynipidae; genus Andricus; species Andricus quercuspetiolicola. Next base: position 69,586,645 of record JAWWEA010000062.1, on the reverse strand, counting down.
AAAATGAATTACATACAGGAATGATTTATGGGCATGTACTAAACTGTCGCTTGAACAATTATTTAAAACAAACTTACTCCTAAACTAATCATTTTTCAAGTTTGAAAAATTGAGCTAAAATCTAACTTGAAAATGTCGTAAGCAAACTAAACTTTGTCTATTAAGATATTTGACTTTTAAAAAATTTTAATTACAACTTTTTTCTAGTGTATGTATGGAACTAACATTTTTTAATCACAGACGACACCTGGTTTGTACCAATTGAAGACCTGGATCGAATAACCGTGCAAGCGCGCGAAACGCGTTTAAGTATTGTCCAAACGGTTGAAGTAAAATCTTCGACTGTTTGTACATAATTATTACGCGTTTCGCGAGCTCGCCCGGTTATTCGAGTATAAGTACTGTCCAGTCGAAGATCTTACTTCGATCGTTTGGACAATACTTATACGCGTTTCGCGCACTCGCCCGGTTATTTGGTCCGGGCCTTCAATTGTTCCGGTCGACAATATTAAAAATTCAAGCCTTCAAAGACAAAAATTCCGATTTTGAAGCAATGAAAACCACCCTACAAATTAAATCAGTCCAAGTCGTAAAAGTGGAACCCTTCCCTGAATTAGAAATTTTTTAAATAAAAGCTTGAAACATTTAAAATTCTGTAATTATAAGTTCTAATGTTTAATCATATATAGGCATATAATGGTATCCTAATTTGAATAGGATTAATGTTGATGGCTTCAAAATTAGACATCTCAAAATAAAACGATCAGAATGCTTTTAATATTCCTCAATTCGAAAATGTAAGCCTGAAAAACTGTACAATTTTAAATTAAATGCGCTGTTGCTGTCATGAAAATTTTAAAATAAAAATTTCAAAATGCAATCGTAGAAATTTCAAAGATAATATAAATTATAAATTTACATGCATGTCAAAGTGAAATTTAGAGTGATTGGACATACTTCAACAGATACGGATTTATAAGAGTTCGGGTCAAAAAATAAATCCATGCAATTTTCCCAGATGAATATTAAAGAATTTTCAATTGTAACATTTAAAATTTAATTACATATTTCAAAAAACGTTCAAAACTGAACGATTCTAAACCTAATCAAAAACTGAATTCTGAAACCGGTCTCCGGTTAAAAGGTGCAAAACAATTTGTCCGTCTAGTTTCGACATTATAGAATAAACAAAAAAAAAGTTTGTTTGCAATTACTTTATGGTTGCTGATGTACGTTAACCTAAAATTTGTTTCAACAAGTAAACATCACAATGAAATTGTTTTTATTTTATCAGTACAATGTTGATTGCTACTTTTCAATAATAAATTTGCAACTTTGAAAAATCAAGCTTTAAATTCTTTTAATTTAAATACTTTAAAATAATTGATGTTAATTTTATTGGTTCAATATATGGAATAAAATAATACAACTATTGGGGCAAACAATTTGAAATAGTTCAATTTTCAATTTGAAAAATTTCGAACCATACAATTTTGAACGCTACAATTTTACATACTGAACAGTCAAATATTGTTCACTTTAAAAAATGTATTTCTTAGAGCCTTCATTTGTAGAAACGGTTAGATTTGAAACTATTTCAACTTGTTTAGTGACTTGAAACTATTTGAAAATAATTTAGAGCTGCAATCCGAACTTTACAATTGTTATATATTAATGGTTTCGATTTGAAATAGCACAATTTTTAACATTTGAAGTAGTGAATTGTGCAATTTTTAACAGATTTGCAACTGTTCACTTTTGAACATTTACGCTCCAATTTAGGTTCGCAGTTAATGCTTTAAAACGTCTCATTATGGAATTATTGAATTTCAAGCCTTTAAAATCGTATTTAAACTATTTAATTTGAAAATAAATGAGTACATATTAAGACTGAAAAATAAATTTTTTTGAATCAATGACGTTAGAATTACGCATTGTAAACTGAATATTTCATACTTGTACATAATATCACAAATTAGAAATTCCACACTCGAAAGAATTTGAAAATTAATTCATTAAAAACGGCATATTAATAGTAGAGGCACAAATATTAAGGAATTAACTTATCCGGATATTTGTACTCAAACTCCTGCTTAAGTTTACATCGTAAAAATGCCCATTAAATTATTCAAGGTCATAGAATGTTTCGGAATAAATTGAAGTAAGATTAATTAATTCAA
>JAWWEA010000062.1:69484358-69497379 GCA_035222095.1 Andricus quercuspetiolicola | reverse complement strand
CAGCTTCCTTTTAAGAGCCTGATACCTCTCTTCCTTTTCCTTCTGCTTGGCAGTGATGTTGTGGTCGACCGGAGCCAAGAATTTGATCACAAATATGGTTCGTTTCTCGAAGTCTTGGAGAACAATATCAGGCCTCGAGTGTGCAACGGAGACTGCTGTCCGAAAATCATAGTCCCGGAAAATTTGACTCCTCGTTTTGGACAATTGACTATATATATATATTTAAGAGTTTGTCGTAAGGACAAACGCGGGATTTCACCAGGAGCGGGGTCCGTTCTACAAAATTGCACCTGCTCCCGGCGATATCACAGCAACGTTTCAGCTGTGACTACGTCTCACGACCATGAGATAGGTGGTTACAGTCTGCGATGGAATCAACTCGACGATCCGGCAAAAGTGTCGTGCACCCTGAGGACACGGAGCGACCCAAGGAGGACCGCATTCTGCAACTTCCTGGTAAGTGTCTCAGCATTTCGTTGACACACAGGGATGCTTTTCAGACATCAACCAGTGAAAGCTTGGTACCTCCAAGAGCACTGATGATCCGGACGACTAGCTTAAGGCCCTTTATCGGAATGTGTAATCTGTTCTGAACTTTGAGGCCGCACGGTTGAATATTTTTGTTTAATTTCTTGCATACGTCATCTACATAATCGTATCTAGAAGCACACAGAGCCGGTTATCGATAAAATGTTTATATTTTGTTTAATAATCAAAAAACGTGAGAACAATAGCAGTGACGCACAGTGTTAGCTGTCCATGCATTTGCGCAGCGTGCCTATAGATCCTTGTCAAACGCCAGTCGACAGACACCTCAGAGCAAGTCGAATTAGCCGAAACGAACTACCCTTGCATTATTATATGAGATTACGGCCGGTTAGAAAAACTGAGATTATGAAATCATGGATTAATTTAATTTTAATTAGCAGAATTAATTTATCTATATAATCACAAGAAAGTGAATATAAAGATTCAGGAAAATCGGTTCATATTTGCAGTAATAATGGAAATCATTGGGTAATACATAACTTTTGTGCATTTATACTGCAATTTTCTAACAAATTCACGTTAAAGACGGTATTTTTTGTACTTTTTTCAACTGAAATAATTTGTAGTCCAGAAGTGAAGGGTTTTCAAGTATTTTTTAAATAACTCTGACTTGTTTAAACAATTATTATTTATTAAAACAATTGTTTCCCCTGTAAGTCGGAAAAATTGTGAAAAATTATTTTCTGGAGTGAATGACACAATGAATATATTTAGAGAGTAATGTATTTTATTCATGATATTTAGTACTTTAAAAAAAATGTATTTGTTCAAACAATGTTTACCGTAAATCGTGAAAAAATATTATTCTCTGCAATTAGTGACACAATTAACGAGTGGTAAAAGTACTTTTTTTGTTTAAGATATTTAGCAATTGAGTAGTCGGTTCTGAATTTTGAGGCCGCACTGTTGAATATTTTTGTCTAATTTATTGCATGTTATCTACATTATCATATCTCGATGCACACAGAGCCGATTTTTCGATAAAATGTTTATATTATAGATGATATATTATGGATAAATGTCCATTATTGATACTAGAAAGTTTAGTCATTTATACTTTCTATTCCGTTTTGAGAAAACAAACTTTTTTTGAGAGACTTTAGTTTCCTTTTTGCAAGGGTTCAGGTACTTAAAGTGTAGGAGATAACGCATGAAATGTATGAAATGTACGTACTTTACGGTATTACAAGTTACTGTTTTAGCCAGGTGATCAAATTTTTTAATGATTAGTGTGTAGTTTCACATTCCTTTCCGTGTCTTCTGCATCTATTTCTTAAATTCTATATTCATTAAACAATTCGTGCACTAAGTATCCAACTCTTCCATGTCATTTTTCTCCATGAATAGCAGCGCGGTTGCTACAGACGATTCAGATCCTCCCTAAAACTATGATTTTAAACACCTTCCATATCTCTCTCTTTCTCCCCCTCTCTTCTATGTTTTCCTTACCCGTTTTTTCAAGATCACACTTCCTCGTTTCCCCTGTCACCCCTCCTCTCTTTCTCACAACCTTTTCTTATCTCCCGCTGACCCCCTCGTACGGGCCGAGGGGAGCAGAGAAGCAGAGGTGGTTGGAAGAGGGGCAAAGGGTTGGAAGAAAGTGAATATAAGTTAGGGGGAGTGGTATAAGGACATTATTTTATAATTTATACCAATGTATATTGTATACTCTAACATGTATACTCTCATACCTCATACCCACAGTCAACCCCTCTACCCCATACCCTTTATACCCTCAACCCTAACTCTACCCTGATTCACTATCGCCTCTCCCTCTCCCTCTAAGCCCTTACACCCTCTGTCCCTCTCAACCTTTGGTCGTCGCGGTATAAGGATTTCGCATGGAAAAACACCAAAAGTTGATTAAAAATCCAAACCATCCGAGCATGAAAGGGTTAAGGTAATGTTTTCAAAGTATAAAGTAAATGCATAAATGTATGTGCATGAATAAACAAATAAAATGCTAAAAACTCGTTATGTTATAATAATCTGTTCATATATTTTCGCGAGAATTTATGTACAGGCGCAAATAATAATTATAATATTAGTATAATAATAATGCTTCCTTTTTTCATATATTTATATATGTATAATTTCATCTTAGTCACAGTTGCATGAGTATCTATGTATAATATTTATATATGTTCATATTTATAGAATTGATTATACAAGAATTTGGCTAGGTGTCTATCTACAGTTAAAGAGGATGATGTAAATCGTTTAGGATTAATTTCGTTACATCATTTTTTAACAATATTGCTGATACAAATTTTTGATGCGTACCCAAATTTACCTTGCGTTACCCACAGATTAGTGAAGTTTTCGAAACTTTTGCAAAATAAGTTCACAAATTAGGCAAAGTGTCAAGTCTAATTAATCTAAGAGAAGTGTAATTAATTTAATTTATGCGTATGATGCTGTACTGTAGGTGTTGGCGATGCTTTGTAATAAGAAGAGTGTAATAAATTTGTATACTCTTTCTTTTATAATCGACAGACAATTCCCACGTAACCCCGTTAAACCTGTGCGTATCAATTTTGCATATGGCTCGGCTTTTGAGAATCATCTTAGATATAATCTTTAATGCATCACAAAAAAATGATAGCCTTACATTATTCATTGTCAGCGGTAACAGACATTCTTGGTCATCAACTTTGACATATTATGAAAGGCCTTAACAACAACTATTTCTTTAATTCTCCATTAGAATAATCAATCAACACTCTTAGAAAAAGCAATTACATTATACATATAATGGAACAAATTTACAGATAAACATATAGTGTAGATTTATTATACATGTTTAGTCGAAATTTAGTGAAATTGCTAAAAATTTTAACAGCGTGGGTACACATGAAGGCGTAACGGAACAGTCAGTTTAGATGAAAATTATTTGACCATTGGCGAACAGATAAGAGCTAAGAGTAATTAATTATTTGAGTTAAAAATTGAACTGTATCCTTAGATACATTTGCTTAAAGTAAGCATTGTAAGCACAGAACAATTTTTTACTCGATTGATTAATTACCTACCGCTCTATACAGTCAAATTAATTAGGCTGAAAATATAGAAATCCTATTTCATCTAAACACAAACGGTAAGAACATTCATACTTTCTACGCAAATTGTATAATATTAAATCTTCTAGTCAGATATTCTCTTATTTACGTCAATATGAACAAGGTTGCTGTAGACGATTCACATCCTCTCTAAGACTACGATTTTATATACATGGTGACATCTTTTCAGTCTACTTGACAGTAGATCCTCAAGTTCCAGGGCAGAAGACATCATCGAAATATTATACTATCTTGGGTAGTGCGTTTAGGTATTCTTTTTATGTACAATCGCAGCCCCCAATATTGCGAGTTCACAGCACATCAAAGCATTTCTTGAAATCGATTCTCTCGTCCTTGTCCAAGTTCGTAGATCCAATCTCACCTCCCGCATCATCGACATCGTTCGATCTTTCGTATCACGCTGGCGAAAACGGCCTATGAATTTGTGGGGGCTTTGGATTGATTGGTGGCGTCGCGACCCTTATCAGCCCTTGACCCTTAGGTGTGTGTTGATTGGAAGGTGGACTACCACGAGAGGACGGCGTGTGAGGGCTCGGAACTGCTACTCTCAGTGGTCCCGTTACCGACAGATTTGTTGCTACTAGAGGAGGACTATGTGCTTCCGACAAGCTATCCGATAATCTCGATATTCCCCCATCGGATAAACGCGACGTTTCGGATAACCTTGAAATACTTTCCGGTAATTGATGATGCGGATGGTGGAGCAAAGTATCATGAGGAAGTAACCTCGGTGGAGGCAGGCCAAGAGTGTCTGGTAATCTGAAACACCAAATTATGGCCTGTTAATATTATTTTTGCAGTTTCACAAATGCTATCTTCAATAAATTATTAAAATTAAAAAAAATTACGAAATAAGTGAGGACAGTATTAATCTAATTCTAAGATTCCTTCAAGAACTTTCGATTGTAAGAACAATAAATCTTCAAATTTTATGAAGTGCGTGCAATGTAATTAAAAGGATTTTTTTGTCCATGCTAAATATCAATACTTTCAAAATAATATCAAACACCAGTGTAGGGGAAGGTGGAGCAAAACTGAGTGGGTGGGGTACCTTGATTTACGGAAACCTAGTACTGCTATATGTTTGCCGGTTGATGAGTGTCGGATAAGTGAATTCATGAAAGGTAGTCGGACATTTATACACACGACTTTGTGCAAGCAAGTATTTGTTCTTAATAGTTTTTTTTCGCTTACGATTATTGAGTGGCTTTATTGATCCAGAAGTGCAAATTCCTAAATGTAATCTTTCCGATAAGTAATCTACAGTGAGTATTTCCCTAATTAAGATTAATTCAAGATATTGATAAAATGTGTTGCGCATTTCAGATTTTAGAGGCGTCACGTTTTGCTTTGAAGGCTGATTTCCAGTGAAATATCACTGGTTGAAATAGCCAGAAGTGTATCACTGGCAATCCGTCAGATTTCACTGGTTCACTTAGTGGGATTACGTCATTGGTATAATCAGCGAGGTTCACTGGTTCACTTAGTAATCAGTCATATGCGTTGTGGTCCATCAGGTTAGGTATGATAATTTCAATGGGGCAGATTATTATGGAATATAGTCTTCACATAAGGACGCATCTAGAAAAAAAATCAAGACAAAAAAAAGACGGTGGGGTTTTTGAGTAAAAAATTAAAGGTATCATTCATCACTTTCGTGCTAATCTTTGCATTATCCTAAAAACACACTTTACTCTCACAAAAATAAATGAGGGCCGGGCTGCAATATAATAGGCAGATACAAGCGCAGACGACAGGAGGTTCATATCTTGGCCGCGTGTAGCGCTATATCACTGCTTGAATCTATCATTTGGCGACACTGGTATACTTAAGTAACTGTTTTAGTTGAGTCAATTCCTGTTTCACCTAGTCAAAATCGGAAAATGACTGGTTGACCAGTGATAAGTCAAAATACTGATTCAACCAGTAACAATTTCACTGGTTCAGTTTAAGAGAGTAGTAGTCCAGTACTGGTCAGGTCACCACCACAGACAATCGTCCATTCGCCCAGTATTGGCTAAAGTTTGGTTGCACGATCGGGGTAGTACTATGCAGATAGTACAAATATTTAGAAAATGAAAAACGTACGTTTAAAAATATATGGTTAATGTATTGTAAAACGACCAAAAACTATAAATACAACTATCGCAAAAACAATTTTTTTGTCTGTTTTTTTTTTTTTAATTCTAAGTAAACTGGTCTGCAACATATAAAAGCCAAACATAACACTGGAGTTTATAAAAAATTGTTATTAAAGAAATTCTCGCAGTTTACGATGAAATTTCCACGTTTCGTCGTCAAAAATGTTAAATTCTCGGGAAAAATTAATGTTGGCAATGTGCAGATTATTAAACACTAAATAAATGGAAAGACGAATAAATGGGAATAGAAAAACAGGGTTTGACACACAAACACTCACAAGTGAAAAACACCAATTTATGCTAGATAAAACGCTTAGGTTTATTCAAGTAAATGGGTATACACTTTAAATTGGGAAATCGATATGGAGTGAGGAAAATACCTTAAGATGTCAATGAAAAAGAATGAATTACTGAATTACTCTGAGGATGGACTTTACGCACCGATGGTCACGCTCAGACTAACTGATGTACCTAAGGACCAGTATGACAGTCCTTCAAGTCCTTCGAATTTAGACTTTAGAATCCGTAGGTTCCCTTTAATACTTTAAGCTTTCCCTACAATTATAATGACACCAAATCGTTGCATATCTAACACTTTCATTAGACAACGTTTTTAGAAGCCTAGAATTAGTTTTTTCATTGTTTGCCATAGAGCGAATTTCTTCCTTACGAGTATTTATTGCGAGTTCCATGATAGACATCCTATCTGATAATTTTTTTATCATGCAAATTATATCTGCATTAGCGGCTATAAGGGGAGTACTTTCCGCCTCTGAAGATACGTTTTCCTTAATTCCGTCTGCAATGGTTTCTTCTTATTTATGTGTGTGTGTGTGTTAAATAGTGTACCTAATTTTTGGTTCCCTACTTCTGTAAGCAGATGTCGGATCGTGTGTCGCGCCGCGGTATCTAATATTTATGTCGTTCAGTGCAATGAAATACTCGCGTACGCGTATATTCCGTGGCGAAGTCAACCCTCTAGCCAGTGACTGTTTTCTAATTTAAATTTACTATTTGAAACGAAAGTGCTACCACTTTGGCCAAATATTGTGAATGAATCGACTATCGTTTTTTAACGAAAGGTCTAGTCTCGCGTAGTCGCCTAGCCTTACGGGGTCTTGGAGAGTCGTGACAGAACACTCCTTTTCATTTGAAATTTGTCCCCTCTTCTTTTTACTCACTTGAGATTCCCAGTGAAGATAGTTGTTCGCTGCTTCAGTGGATCTACTAGTTCTTGTCAACCGTGGGTTTCAGAGTCCGCGAATTCTGCAATTCCAAGAATGCTAACTTGATTGAGTTACGCCTTGCCTTTTAGTCTAATTATTCAAGACAAGGAGTCACTGTGAGACTAGCTAGTTCAGTCCAGTACGCGTTTTCCTAATTATAATTCCATAGAAAGGTGCTTGTTGATACTTTATGAGAATGAAAAAATGATTATTCAACCAAATAGTTCAATTGTCAATCAGTTAGCTGAATTTTCAACTGAAATGATGAACTCTGGAGCAAAAAAATGATTAATTTTGTTCGCAATAAATAAATAAATAAGTTTAAGGTTTGATATTCTTCAATTACCAAACATATAATAAATAAACTAAATGTATAGAAATGAAATTTCAAATCAAAATAAATATAATATGAAAATCATGTGAATGTTCGAAACATTCAAATAATTGTTTAATGCTTTTTATGTGGTCAACTGATTAATTAATTATTTACTGACTATATTAAAACTTAAATTTTCTGGAATTATTTTTAAAAGGTATTAATAAATCATATTTTCATGAATAAAAGTTCAAATTTAAAAGAAAAATGAAGTAAAAATTATTTGAATGTTTCAATGAAAATTATATTTAATGCTTCTTATTTTGTGAACTGCTTCGTTACTTATGATTTAAAAGTGGTTGCGACGTCGTCAAATGACTATCTGAATGAAATTTTCAAAATTATACGTACATATATTTAATGTTGACATTTAATATGTTTACTATGTTCAATATGTTAAATATGTTTGATATGTTTAATATGTTTGATATCTTTCATATTTTTTAAAAATTTAGAATTTTTTTCTGAATAACAAAATGTGAAAATAATGTGAAAATTATTTGAATTTTCAAAGAAAATAATTATATAATACTTTTTATATTGAGAACCTTTTGATTAGTTATTAATAAATTTTACTAAATCTCACATTTTCTGGAATTAGTTTAAAGGGTTTTCAACTAATCAAATTTTCAGAAATAAAAGTTAAAAAAAAATACAGAGCAAAAAAGATTTAAATGTTGTAATGAAAATTATAGTTTAATAGTTCTTATTTTGCGAATTGATCAATTTATTATTAGCTGATTAATTTTTTCACAATGTTAAGTTACACAATGTTAAGATTAACTTTTAATTTGTTTAAATTAGGAACATAAATTGATTATTTACTTTAAGGTTACGTAACTGAATATTGGCTATAATTTGTATAAAAAAAGTTTATTTATATATAAAATACCTCTATTTCAATGCTGTAATTTTTCTTAATGTTTTTGATGATGCGAACTGAATATCTGAACTTCATTTTGAAAATTTTATATAAATATGTTTTAATTTCTTCTGAAATGAATATAAAAGGTTACTATAAAATTACATTTTCAGAAATGAAAGTGAAAATTTAAAAAAAACGTAAAGTAAAAATTATTTGAATGTTTGAATGGAAATTATATTTCAATGCTTTTTATGCTGTGAATAGATAAATTATTAATTATATGATTGGTTTTTTTCACAATATTATATTACATAAAGATTAAATTTTCATTTCTTTAAATTAAGTATATAAATTGATGAAATGCTTCCACATTATGTAATTGAATGTTGGCTATAATTTGTATCATTAAAGATTGTTTGTATTCAAAATAACTCTATTCCAATTACATAGCTTTTGTAAATTTTTTTGATGTCAAATAAGTATCTGAATTCTGATTTCAAAATTATATGTACATATATTTTAATTTTTTATAAAATTCCTTTAAAAGGTTATTATTAATTCAAATTGACTGGGAAATATAAAATGAAAATTATTTGAATGTTTAAATGAAAATAACTGTTTATTGCTATTTATGTTGTGAACTGATTAATTAATGTGTACATACATTTTTATTTTTTCTGTAATTAGTTTTAAAGGTCATTATTAAATTAAATTTATTGAAATGTAATTCAAAATTTAAAAAAAACATATATAATGTATAAATTATTTGAATGTTCCAATGAAAATAATTGTTTAATTTTTTTCGTAACTGATTAATTAATAATGAACTGATTATATTAATACTTATATTTTACTGAATTAGTTTAAAAGGTTCTTACTAAATCAAATTTTTTGGAATGAAGGTTCAAACATAAAAAAAATACAAAGTAAAAATTATTTGAATGCTCTAATAAAAAGTATAGTTAAATGCTTCTTATTTTGTGAACTGATTAAATGATTGATATCTTAATTAATCTTACACAATATTAAATTACATAAAGATTGTATTTCAACTTTTTTCAGTTGAGTACATCAATTGCTCATTTACTTTAAGGTTATGCAATCGATAATTGGCTATAATTTATATAATAAAAGTTCATTTATATTTAAAATACCTCTATTTCAATAACCTAATTTTTTTCTATGTTTTCGATGTTGCCAATGATTTTCAAAATTTAATTTTAAAAATTATGTGTGCATATCTTTCAATTTTTTCTGCAATTAGTATAAAAAGTTATTAATAATAAAAGTTTTCATAGATGTAACTATAAATTTTGTAATGCGTTGCTCCAGCCCGTTGGAGTAACCCATTATTAAAAAGATAAAAAAAAATTATGATGGCCTACCTCTCAACTCAGTCCTAGGGGTGTGGTTCCGGTGCCTAGCTAAGCTGAAAAATAAATTCGGCAAAAAAAGAAGAAGAGATAGGCCCAAATGGGTCTTTTTGGCTAAAGGCCTGAAAGTTCCGAGAAAAATAAACTCGTTCGAAATTTTTACTAGAGATCATAGTCCATTAACAATGCTTATTTTAAATCTTATTATCTTCCCTAGCTCAGTTGCAACGCTGGCCTATTATCAAAAGAGGTTTGCGATTTAGTGGGGAACGGGGGGGGGGGAGGTCCTAACCAGAGAACTACAGGTTGGTCTAATTTTGCACACCTTCTTTTTCTTTATTACCAGAAGGCATTAAATAAATTTATTGAATAATCAATCGCTTACAATGTCTTACATACCGAAATTCCAATGCACCGCACAATTTACAATCATCCCGAAACTCAGGGTTTATTCAATCAGACCCGCTCTCATCACGCGAAACCTATGGCCACCGGTCATCAAATCTTTCGACGCCATCCTAAGATTACCCTTAAGAGACCAGTTGGTCAGTTACGATAAGAACTTTTACGAGAACGAATTAAATAAGACAAAAACAAACCCCAAATCTCACCATGATGATATGGAACTCGTGGTCAGTTCCCCAAAATTCATTTAATTTACAATCCTAGCACGGACCACGAGGCGAGGAACGGACATTATAACCGTATCGTCTGCCGTTATTTTCCGACACACAAAAAAACTACTTTAGTAAAACTACAAGTTCTTACAGACTACACTCGCGCGAAATCTAACGTTTAAGGTACGAAATCAAGCCCCTCTTTTTTTGGTTCTCGCCTCCCAAACCGTTGAAAACCGGAGACTTTACCCCTTTCCCGAAATTTCTCGCGAAACCGGAAAGCTATTTGCCAAAAAAAAACATAAATCTCCACTAGGAGTAACTTCCCATTACAAAAAAAAAAAAAAAATTTTAAAACTAACACTCCACGGTTATTAATCGAGACGACGCGGCACCAAAAAGGCTGGCTAAGCGTTTTGGCGGCACTTACTATTCTCAATCTACTCAAAGGCCAAAGCCACCAAAACCCTCCGTCAGAAATGAAACGGGCTTACCCCCTCATGTTGGATCTTCCTCAGTATTCTTTTGGGCTCGTCTGCCATAATTCCTTATAATCTTTGTGATTTCATTTCCGTTAGTAGCGGTATTAGTTTTATTACAATCCGGTCAGCCGTGAGTTTGAACGAGAGTGTCTTCACCCGCAACGCATAGTCGGCAGGTTCGCTTGGCGGTCGGGTTCGTTGTTGCGACAATCAGACGTCGCCTGCACGTGTCTCGGAGTCCTCCGCCAATCGCTGTTCTGCTAACCCTAGATAAACGCCATCTTGCCGGAAGAGCTTATCGATATTTCTACCGCCAAAACAGAAGAAAACTTTGTTAACGTTATTACCATATGGCTCTGAGTGAATCTCTTTTTCTTAATTTATTTCCTCCACTCAGAACCTTTAAGAAGAAACTTAGAGAACTAAAATTTTATTAGAATGGTTTCACCCGATCCTGGTGCTCTCTGCCATTTCCGTGGCTTCCGGTACGTGCATTATTGAGGATTATAGGACTAGGCTCTTCATTAAAAGAATCCACAAAGCTTCCATCTCATTCCTTCGTATGAGTCTTCACTCGCCCACGTGGTGACATGTGACTTCTAGTCGATAAGCCAGTAGTAGGCCAAGCACGCGTTCGGTGGCTTTGTCGTAGGCCCTTCGGTTCGATTCCAGAGAAACGGAAACCCTGTACCATGGGTTTCTGCTAGAAACGGTCACAATACTTAATTCGCAGTCGCGGACAATTGTCCAGAGTTGGTCTTGAAGGAAACCCAGGATACCGAGAGACCTCTCAAGAGTATCCACAATCAGTGGTGCTAGAAACATTAACGTCCACGTTCATCCTACGCCCCAAGATCTGACTGAAATGGATTCCGTTCTCTGTGAGGATCTCTAGGTTGAGCCTGATCTCTGGACATTCAATTGTTCAGTTTTTGACGCAACAAGAGCTTTGGCTGATTCAAACCGAAGGGTAAAACCGACGATGGATCAAAAGACTAGTCCAGCGTGTGATTGACTACATAACATCTGGTAGGCCGTTTACGGAAAGGATCTGAAAGTTTACCCATTAACTAATGATCTACCGTCACATTGCACATCTCACATCATCACAAATAGAAGAGATCAAAAACATGTCAACTTTTGCTTCCCTTAAATCATCCGGACTTAATTCAGGCACAGAGGGATCCATTTTCGCATGCTAGGGCATTACGATAGGTGCAAAATGTCTCGTGCACATCCTGAGTACCTAGGACGCATACTATCCGAGTGTCCCACTCACACGGGAGCGACCTATATTTACATATACTATGCAGCCCTCTGAGTGTGCTTTAGTACCATTTTTTTCGCTCTTACGGTGTTGTTGGAAGTATCGAGCCCTATAAGGGAACTGCCACGATTGTTCCCAGGATATTCGGTTAAAATAATTGTTCTTGTGATTGTTGCTCTCGGAGATACGAAGCTATCGCTGTTTCGTAACCTCGAAGCCATACCTGCATGCCAAAAATATGCCAAAGCACTTGCGAGATCGATGCAAAGAGCTGTTATTCTTAATTCACTCCGTGCCCTCAAAACGTACGAGGGTTTCGCCGGCCTATCGTTATGATTTCGCCGTGTCCTGTGGCCACTCATCTCACGGGCTTGAGGCGTGGTCATAGGTGTGATTTACCGCGGTCATGTATTACATCATAATTAAGCAGAACGTTAATAGTATCACTTCCGAAACACACTATTCGCATAAGATCTAATTTTAAATTTAATTTTTTTTTTTTCTGAACCAGACTGAAACTTTGCAAAATTTGGACAGGGAGTTTCGATTTTCAAGACCGCCCAGTTTTCAAAATTCGAACAATAGATGGTTACTGAGAGCTTAAGGTCATTCCTCCGTAAAGTTGAAGTAAAGTTAGAATCTAGCAATCCTAAAAATTAGAGGTTATGGGATATACTTACGAATTCACTTATCATCTTTGAACTAGTTGGCTCCACTCTCTCCAGGAAATCCAGTGCATAGTAAGTGTATCTATCGATAATATAAACTCCAATGGCAGGATCCACATGATGCTGGAATGGAAAATGTTAGCAAAATTTAATTATCAAAAAATAACTATTTTTTCCGCTCAAATGAACCAAGATACTGTAAGAATACAAGCAGAGAATAAAATTTGAGAAAGACCCTAACAGGCTTGATTAACCCATTTCCTATGTTAAACTTAGGTACTTTTGTTATTAGGGTTACTTTATTTTTGTAAATTAAAGACGTGGCGGGGTACATATTTTCTTTACATATTTTCATACCTTCTCCCGCAGCCAAATTT
>JAWWEA010000062.1:67937577-67951724 GCA_035222095.1 Andricus quercuspetiolicola | reverse complement strand
TTGCATGCGGGATGCCTCGAGTTTGACATCATTTATTTTTTTGGTTTGGCATGTAATTGCCTTGCCTATGCATATAATTGCTTTGTTTCTCTTGGGGCTCATTTCGCCGAGAGCTACTTATAAGCAGATTTTGATCAACATATGGTAAGTCTCCAAAATTTTGGTTATCACGAGGGGTTGCAAATGGTGCTTCATTCGCTCTATTCGGTACGTGATTGTTGGAGCCGGATGGGTTTTCCCTGGGGTTACAATTCGCGCAGGTATCTTCCAAGGGTGATTGAGGAGTACAATTTTGTGAGCGACAATAATTCTGGTTGTATCTACCGCGGCTTTATTCATTATAAGTTGAATTTAGATTATGGTTTGGACTAAAATCTGAGATATTTGCTCCATATTGCCGATCATTATTTCGGGATCGCCAACCAGGATTATGGCTTTCTTGATAATTACCTTTAATCTTTGAGTCTCTGTTCGGGTGCCATTGTGACTGTTCGCATTGAATTTGATTATAGCTGAATACTTATTTCTTTTGTGTCAGTATTAAGTATTCTCCAGAATATTGTTAAGATATTCTTTTGGGACTATAAACCATCGAAACCCATTATATTTTGTTTCGGTTTCTCGAAGACTGAATCCTCAAACTCGGCCGAATCAAATACTTTCGAGATTTTGAACTGAACGTTATTTATAACCTATAAATAAAACTCACGGAGTTTTCTTAAAAACGATTAGTACTGAATAATTTTTATTTTCTAGAACAAAAAAAGGAGCGAGGTACCAATATATTGGCCCTCTGAATCACATTTTCCTTGTGTGCGTGCCTTTTGGAGTGGGTGTTTCGAAAGTTAGAGTCTTTTGGTAAATC
Source organism: Andricus quercuspetiolicola (assembly GCA_035222095.1). Taxonomy (NCBI): domain Eukaryota; kingdom Metazoa; phylum Arthropoda; class Insecta; order Hymenoptera; family Cynipidae; genus Andricus; species Andricus quercuspetiolicola. Next base: position 67,950,859 of record JAWWEA010000062.1, on the reverse strand, counting down.
TATGTTTTCAAATGAGTTTAAAAATTATTTTGATTCTCTGTCAATTCTCAGTCTTACTTACCTCTTAGGAGCCCTAGGTGAGACTCGTTTCACCAGAAAGACGATAAATTGAGCAGCATAGTGAAAATGACTTGTTGGTCGCAATTCAAAAATATTTGTAAAAAACCGAACAAAGAAAATGTTATTAATAAAAATTAGTCTCAAGTAAAGCACGTTACCACTTTACTTGAACTAATCAGAAGAAAAACCACTCTGCTTACATATATTTTACTCCAAACATCGTTAAGTCTTAGGCCTACGCACGCACAAACCTAACACAAAGCTACCAGACTGCTCATAGGGACGGTAGAGTATATCTACACGTTACAATTGTTGAATGTTCTCATTTCAAAATTTTCGAATAGCGCCAAGGAAAGGCCTATGCAATTCCTAAGGAATTTTGAAGTCTCCGTTGGTGCTGATGACGTTAGAAAAGCGCAACTGCATTGCGTGAGTTTGGCTTTCTCAGAAGGCATGGCTAAAGAATGGTGGAATTTTATGTCAACAGACAAAGATAACAGCGACACCTTTAATACCAAATTTATTCGAAAACATTGTAACGACATGGCTGAACAGTTGTAACGTATATATATACTCCACCGTTATATGCAAGTCGTGCTGATGCTACGAAATAACATATAATTTTTCATAACTATACTTTAGCATATCATACTTTAACAAGCAATCTCGCGCGAAGAAGATCCGCACAAAGTAAAGAGAACCAAGACCCATTCTATTGGTGCAGAGTGGGGACCGTCAGGCAATAAGGGCATAGCGCGGTCGGTCAACACAAACAAACAGGTAGTTCAACCGAAGAGCAACAGCATTCGTTACTTCTCTCGCGTCTCGATGCTTCTAGGGAGTTAAAGGTGTGGTTTTCTACTCCTGAGGAGAGCAGTCTCGTAGCTCGTGCTGGGTCTGTGTGTACGTAGGCCTAAGACTTAACGCTGTTTGGAGTAAGGTACATGTGAGTAGAGTGGGTTTTGTTTTGGTTAGCTCAAGTAAAGTGGTAACGTGCTTTACTTAAGACTAATTTTTATTAATATAAATTTTCTCTATTCGATTTTTCTTTTTATATTTTTGAATGATGACCAACAAGTCATTTTCACTATGCTGCTTCAGGAAAAATGGCTAACTTTCGAAGGGGTCATTGAGATAACCTCCCGGCCTGTTAGTATTCTCCTAGCCGTGAAAACGCTAAACACTTATTAATCTTTCGTTCCCCTGGTGAAACGAGTTTCACCTGGGGCTCGTAAAGAGAATATGAATGAGGAGTTTGACATTCAAAATTTAACTTTTCACGTTACCCTTTCATCCCTGGGGATTGATCGAGATTACTCCCAGGCATTATGAGGTAATTTGCCGCTAAATTCTTCTGAATTATTCATTTGTAAAAAAAAGTAAAGATAAAGCCAAATGTTCACCAACAAATGAGTTTAAGTTTCTTTTGTATAATGGTTAGTGGCGCTGATTCTCAGGCCTACAATTAATGAATGTGAAACTGAGATTTGCCAGAGAATCAAAATAATTTTAAACTTATTCAAAAACATAAATTTACCAAAAGACCTTCCAAACAACCATGTGAAGGAGATAAAGGATGCTTCGTCTACTTGAGAATTTTAAATTATAATTGAAAGAAAGAAATAGAGGAGTTAGCAGAAGGGGCATTGTGGGATCCAGCGATGCAATTTGTTAAAAGATAAAGATAATTTTCTCTATAGTCTCACTTGCGTGGTGCAATGTATGTGCAAAAGTATTTGAATCGGAAGAGTTTGAGGATTCCGTCTTCGAGAAACCCAAACAAAATCTTATTTATTTCGCTAGTTTATTACCGTCAAAGTGTACCTTAAAAATATTTGGGATAATACTTAATACTCTCACAAAAAAAACAAGTATTGAGCTATAATCAAATTCAATGCGAACAGTCACATCAAAGATTTCTAAGAATTATTAAGCGGTTAACAAAATTTCAAGATATTAAAAAAAATTTCAGAGTATTTGAATTACTTTGGGGCATTTCCCAGTATTTCAAGGAATTTTTGAAAGATTTAAGAATTTAAGAATGCGAAGGAATTTTCAAATATTTAAGTGATTTAAAGGAATTCAAAAAAATATTCCGCGGTTTTAAAAAAACTTCCTAGAATTTTGAAGGATGAGGAAGAATTTTATAGGACCTAGAAGATTTTAGGATATTTTAGAAGATTCCACGTGATTTAAACGGATTTTAGAATATTTTAATGGATGTGCATAATTTATTTACAAGAATCGCTTTATTTCAACGAATATTTGAAGATTGTTTAACATTTGTCATACGTTTCAAGAATATAAAGGGACTTTAAAATATTTCAAAGAATTTTAAACATTCAAGGACATTTTTAAAGATTTCCAGAAATTTTCAAACGCTTGACGAAATTTCAAGATATTTTAAAAGATTTCAATAGACTCAAAATATTTTAGGGTATTTTTAAGGATTTCAAGAAAGTTTAAAGAGAAATATAAAATTCAAAGGAATTTACAAACATTCAAAAGGCTTTAGGGAATTCAAAAAAAACGTATGCGGTGTTAAATATTTTCATATAATTTTAGAAAATTTTGCAGAATTTTGTGAAACCTATAAGGTTTTAGGATATTTTAAAAGATTTCAAGAAACTTTTAAGGGATTTTACCTCAGTTAATAGAGTTTTCGAGGGTTTCAGTGAATTTAGGGAATTCTGAAAGCTGTTAAGGTTCGAAAATAGCCGGGAATTTTTTTCGTCTCCAATAAGTATCGTCTCGCTCTTCGAAAAAAATATGCTTAGAATTTTTTCTCGTTAAAACAAAAGTGTAATATTATGTTTTTGGTTCACAATTTATTTCTTTTGGTTCAAAATTCTACTATTTGTTAGAAAATGGCTTCAGTTTGTTGAAAATTCATCTGTTGGTAGGAAAATAATCTTTTTTGGTACAAATTTCATCTCTTTTGGTTTCCAGTTAATTTTTTAAATTTAGAAGTCTATTATTATACTTTTGGTTAAAAATTCTACTATTTAGTTGAAAGCTTGATTATTTCGTTAAAAATTTCACGCCTTCGTTAAAAATTTCTCTTCTTTGCTAGAGAGATTAAATACTTTCTTGTAAGTGAAACTGCTTGACTGAAAATTAATTTTTTGATTGAAAATTCCACAATTTTTTTGAAAATAGAATATATTTCGACATTAAAGTCTTAAGAATATGGTATCTACATTATTGTTATTAGAAATAATTTTTTTTCTGTTATTTCCCTATATTATTGAGGAACCGCCCTACTTCCCATGTTTTAAAAACATTTGAGGCTGCGAAGTTTGATTTCATTTGAAATTAGTTCAAATTTTAAACATTTCTTTAGAATAATTCAATTTACAAGGTTTATGGTTAAAAATCTTTCGATTGTTGAACGATGGTAATGTCAATGAATTTACTTTTTGATCTTCCAAAATTTTTTCCAATCAATTTCAATGTTAAATTATAAATTTTCATGTTGCAAAAATGTTAAATTCTAGTATCTGAGAAGCTTTGAATTTGAAAAATTCAACTTAGATTTTAATTTCAAATTGACTATTTTAGTCATTTTCAGTTTAAATACAAAAGTTTTCGAATTGAGATTATTCCATTTTGAATGCTTTTAATGACAAAGCTGCTGTTCTTAAAGGTATTCAGACCTTGTTTAAGCTTAAATAAACTCTGAGTGTCCATCAAGGTCACACCTAACCTGTAACCTGTGTACACTTTTGAACGTAAAATTTCCTACTCTTTCGATTGCCAACGTCAAATGAGGGGGTTTCTATTAAAAAAAAAACAAGTTGACCTTCAAATAACCTTGAAAGTCATCATCAAGGTCAAAACCAAGGTCACATTTGAATTCCTCGTTGAAAGTCGCTCCAAGAATAACATTAGTATTTTTGGAAGATATTTTACCTAGGGAAATATTCAGCTGTCCCGGAACTTCTTGTACACTCGGTATAATGTCGTGAATTGGAGAGACTTTTATTGACTTCAGTGTTGAAAAAGCAAATTATTAAAATAAGAGTTAACGAAATAAAAACAATTTTGAATTGCGTATGAGATAACGACTATTATAATATTGACTGAAACATTGTGAAGAATATTCCTTAGCTATACTCTTACCGAAATTGTTCATAACTTGGTTTCCTCTTCATATTTTAATAAAATGAGGATTGCAATGGGTATTCAGTGTTTCGCATTAGTGGTTTTCACTAATTCCGCTGGTAAGTATAATAATATCCGTAATTTTTTATGCATTAATAATTGCAGCATATTTATTTACAGTTCGAAATCATTGATATTTTTTTCTCCTGACACTCTCTAAATCCATAAATTAGTGAAATTATACTGACTAGTGGTGTAATTCTACTAATTCAATCAGTGGAGAACAATTAGTTACCTAATGCGAATACGCTGATTTATCTAAGGCTGATGCATTAATTATAAGGTGGTGATAGAAATAGGATACTTAGCAAATTGAAAAATTTATTTTAAAAAACTCGCTTGTATAACATTTTCGACTTTATTGAAGTAATAAAAGAGCAGACTTATGGAATCTCTTAATTGGCTACGTCATCTTCACGAAATTAACGTATATTGCAGAGTTATTGCTTTAAAATGGAAAGATAAGAATTATACCTACACATGGAAAGAAATTTATAGCTCAACGAATACTTAAAAACGTTACGTCAACAAATCTGTCAACTGTTTTGACTTTTTTTATTTGAGATTTGGATATAAGCCAATAATTCCATTGAAATGAACGGTAGGTATTGATTTAGCATAAAGTTCAATTTCCTGAAAAATCATTTTCCCGAAAGTCTATTAGATTATTACTAGCAAATTAGTATTTTATTGGAAACTTTTATATTGTTACCATTTGATACCAAAGATCCACTAGATTTTTACCATAGGTATAGACGTTTATCCGAAAGTTGATTTTTAGGAAAATGAAACTTACTGCTAAAGGAATACCTACCAAAAATCCACTACCACCTTTCTCTTCTGATTAGTAACAAGGTCCGTCAATGCATATAGGTAGGTTGTACGAATCCGCAGCCATTTTCTTACTGTTTTAAGATGTGTGTGTGCGTGTGTGTTTGCACTCTGCAATTAACAACACAAACGTTGAAACATTGCTACTTTATTTTCCAATTTTCTTGGAAGAAAAGTATGTATACCAAACTTTCTTTCATGAATGTAAAGGGTTAGTAACAAATTAATGGAAAAAGCAATTCCCTAAAAATAATTTTCTTAACAAACTCCAATTTATATTGAATTTGCATGGGCAGTAATTTCATCTGCCATGCATGATAGCTACACCTATGCTGTTAGCAACAGGTTTTTATGTCGTAGCAATAGATGAGGATTACAGATACATAATTGGAGCAATCAGAGTAGGAAAGTTGTTTCCACTCATGGCTCGTAGAGCGGATCTTAATAATCGCTTTGGAAGAGTTAAAGTACTTATAAATAGCAACCATGCCAATGAGACTGTGCCAATATTTGAGAACGATCCTCTCAATAGTTTGTTTCACCAACATTTTGAACCAAAACAGATTCGTGCTGCCCATATGCACGTTCGTAGTGCCCATATACGCTATCCAAACCAGGACCTTTAATCGCAGTCATTAATCCTGAAAAGAAACATATAAATTGTAAATGATTCTTTAATAATAAAGGCAACAATTTTGTTCTTAGCTTTTTGACCACATATTTCAAAAATGAAAAAATTATTTTATCCATGACACTCTAAATGTTATCTGTTCTCGTTTGAGAAAATCATACATTTTGTTTTATGAAAATGTGGCTGAAATGATTGTTACTCTTAGGAAAAATCTACCCCTTGATATATATAATAAAATTCTATGAGGTTCCACAGGATTTCAATAGGGTCTCACCGATTACAAAGAATTTAGAAAAAATCTGCTCGCTGGCAGGCACATTCTCATCGCGCGCGGCTCGCTTGGCTCGTAAGCTTGAGCTCACCCAGAGCGAGCCCAAAGAATAGAAAATTCGATCCCACGGAAAATAATGAAAAATCAAAAATTCCATTTTGCGGTCAAGCTATGCAAGATACGAAAAAGAAATGAATCAATAAAAATTGTGCACCCAACAAAAATCTACAAATTTTTTAATAATCAATTTTTTATGGGACACTTAGTATTTGTTTTATTAGTAAAAAATAACATTCAAAATAAAAAATCAAATTTTTTGAAAAACGACACACGGCAAAAAAAATTAATAGACAAAAGTTATTCAACCAAAAAGGATCTACAAATTTGATATGAATAATGTTTAGATAGGACGAGTAGGTTTTCTTTTAATCGTAAAAAATAAGACAATGAAAATACGTTTGCTCCAAGAGCAATGCATATTATAAATTGTAATCATATAAATTTATTGAAATAGTACATTTTTCAGGGTAGCCGAGAACAAACTTCAATGCAAAATAAGAAACAAATATTAAAGTAATCATTAACGTTAAAGTTTGTACTTTATTTTGTAATATCTGAACAAGCAGCCCCAGATCGAGGTATATAAATAAATCTAATATAGATTAGATATAATACAGTTGAACATAATGTAAGACAGTTCGCATTCTCGACAAAATCAAATGCGAAGCACGAGATACATGATGAAAATATGTTCGTTAAAACCAACGGAGCTTCAACAAAAGAGAATTCAAAATCACCTAATTACAAATGTCGATGCTTCAACCTTCAATTTTAAAAGGCCTGCCCACAAATGTGGGGAAAATACAGAGGCTAAACGCGTAGCGCAAGGTAAATACATTATCGAGCGCGAGGCGCGAAATAAATATATTATCGAGCACGAATCGCGAGAACCAACAGAATCAAAAACAGAATCAAAAATCAGTCATTCGTTGTGGGTTAAATTTTAACGGCTAAAGTTACCCTCACAAAATTGGCGCCCAATTTTCTTAACTGTAATTTGTTATGAATTTCCGACAATTAAAAATTTAAATGAATTGCTGGAGCCCATATTCGCCTGGAAACATTCGGGACAAGGCTTTCTAATGCTTTTTGAGAACTTGTGCTATAGTACGAGGCGCACTTCTTGATATTTACGATTCTGCGACCTCGCTTAGCTTGCGATATCTGCCCACGTGATCTCGGTGGCGTCGCCTATTGAAAAATGACTTTGGCTCTATGATCTCGAACCCTAAGTATTTCCGGCAGGCACCTTGATCTACCACTCTTGTTCTGACCTTCCGTGGCATCACGTTTTTTCGGAAATATTACCTGCCTGACTAAAGAAACTACGTATTTACGATGTCGGACTCCGAAACTTCCAACTTCTGTACCAAACTGCTTGCTAAGCTGAGGGCAGATCGCCAGAGGGAAGTGGTGGGGGTACGAACGTTTTGAATTCTGGTGAATTCCGCGGTCGCACAGGCTACTTTGTGGATTCGAGGGCTAATCATAATAAATAAATCGAAGTTGCCACGTGTTCCGACCATGGGATCTATCCTTCTCCATAAGTGCGCGAATGCTTTCCGGGTTTCATGCGTGCTTGATCTACGGTATTTTTCTCATCAAGTTAGAATCTGGTCTGATTTACAGATCTGTTGTTTCGGGATCTAAGATTTTTATTTTATTTTGTATGGGGTTGGGATAATAAAATGGTAAGATTTTGGGTAGTATTAGTCGATTTTCAAAAGAATATTTCGACTAGTGAGCGTGAAGTACCTTTTATTTTTGTAAAACCTGAATAAATTTCATTTCGGTTATTTTATTGCTAATTCAAATTGGTGGCCTAGTGACTTTCCATTTTTTTCTTTATGAACCTACTTCTTTTCATTTAGTGGAAACTTGACATAATATCAAGGGAATTTAATGTAAATGGTCAAGAACCAACCTTAGAAACTACGGTAAGTAGGATATACGTAATTGTTTAATATGGGGGAACTATCTATCAGGCCCGCATTAACTCCCTTATAAAACAACAAAATGATTGTATTCCGACATCGGTAGGCCGTCGCATTGCAATTTTCCTTGTCACGCAATGGCAAAAGGATGCGCCCTGACATTTTTATAAAAATCAATTAGTAGATCGCGGTAATATTGATCTTGAGCGACCCTCAAACTTATATATTTTTAAGATTTACACTCCTTTCGTTCTTTTTGGCAAATTTGAAAAAATATGAACAAACAAGATGGCGCAACCACAAATGATGAAACGGGAATTGAATCTTCTCGGACAAGGCCCGGTCATCCTTTCTGCCACGGTCGTACCGAGTCCGCTTTTATAGTAACAAATCTGTTACATCTTACAAGGGATTTTTCAATTATATTAACGGATTTATTAAAACTTTCCAGGATTTCAATGAATTTGAGGAATTTTTAGTGCTCTATAGGTATTTCGAAAAATTTTTCGGGATTTCAGAAAATATTATCAGATTTCATCTGATTTCACGGGATTTGAGCGGATTTTTGAATATCATAATAGGAAATGTTTCGGGTTTCAATTGTGTAAAAGCTAGGAATTTTGCCGACGTTTCGTGAACATTCCAGCTCACTTCTTCAGGGCTAACCTGAAACTGAAGTTTCAGGTTATGTTGCTCTTATATATGCTCTCTAGGATACCTGTGATTGACCAGAGTTTCCCACTGTGAAGACTGGTCGAACCTGATTGACTAATCGAAACTGTTTTGAAGAACCCAGGAGGACAAGAAGCCAAATCGGATGGGTATTATATCCATTGTCCCTATTGATGTTATGAGGGTGTTTCAAGATTTTGATTGCTTCTCTATGTTTTCTTGGAAAAATATTGTATCTATTTGCGATAACGGTCGCCTTGTCAAATAAAATGCTATGTCCCGGGTCGAAATAATGCGCAGCTAGAGCTCATTTCGTGAAATGTTCTAACCTGACTTTACTCTCATGTTCCTTTATATGTTGGCTCACCGCTCTCCCGGTGTCTCCAATACAGACTTTGCCACAAGAGCAAGGGATTTTACATACTCCCGGATCACTGAGAAATGCCTTTTCATCCTTAGGCTTGTTTAGAAGTTATTCCATTTTTACAGGTGGTTTAAATATAGTTTGGATGTTGCGTTTTTGGAGAATTCTTCCTATTTGTCCTGTGATACCTTGGATGTAGGGTAGGGTGGTGGTGGTTTTTCTCTTTCTTTCTTTAGTAGGTTGTGCCGACTTGTTGTTTCGAGTGTATTTTCTCATGGCTTTATCAATTTGTTTGTTTGTGTAACCGTTCTGTATTAGGATTTGTTTCACGTTTTGTAATTTCTTTTGTAAATTATTTTTTTCTATTATGGAGACAGCTTTGTGAGTAAGGGAGTTGATGACCGATTGCTTTTGAAATGGGTGGTGGTGGGAGGTGGCATGTAGATGTCTGTTTATGGGTGGGTTTTCTTTAAACTTCATGTCCTAATGTTTTGTCAGATCTTTCGTAAACTAGTACGTCCAAGAAAAATAATTTTTAATTTTGTTCAATTTCCGTGGCGAACGAGACATTAGGGTGTAATTGATTGATGAAATCGGAAAACTTGTGTCGTTCATCCAGCCCATGTCTCCAGATGACAAAAGTATCGTCAGCGTAGCCACACCGAAATTCCGGTTTAAGCTTGAAATGGATGAAGATTTTAGTTTCTAGTTGTTCCTTAAAGATGTTGCCTATTACAGGTGAGACTGGGGATCCCATTGCTACTCCTGAGGTTTGTTCGAAGAATTGTTGATTGGAAGAGAAGTAAGTATTATTGAGACAGTGTTCTATCAAAGGTATGAGATTGAAGGAAAAGTTTGCACAGGATTTAACAATATCGATTCTACCAGAGAATGTTACTTTCGTAAAGAGAGATACTACGTCGAAACTCACTAGCATGTCTTGAGGTTTAATGTGAATCTGTTGCATCTTTTTGATAAACTCACAAGAGTTTTGGACTTGTGTGATAGAGTTTGCTGTGAAAAGGTTTAGTTCTTTGGTAAGGAAAAATGAGGGGTTGTAATTTCGTGAGTTTATTGCGCTGACAGTCGGTCTGAGTGGGATATTACTTTTGTGGATTTTTGAAAATCCGTAAAGTTTTGGAGAAATGGGATTAGTAGGTATTATTATAGATATTGTTTCGCTGTGAAGTTTAGAGTCTTCTAGAAGGATTTTGGTTTTGCTGACTTTCGTTTTTGTGGGATCTTTTTTAAGTTTTTCACATGTATCGTCAGTTAGCAGGTCCATAATTTTTTTCTGCTGGAAGGGTATATATTATGGATTCCAAATTACTGATGATTTCTTCTTTTGGGATTTTGGATGGAGATACTGCCAAATTATGTCCTTTAGAAGATTCTAATGGATTTCAAAGAATTTGTTTACAAGAATTAAAGGATTTCAAAGGAAAACGAATATCCAAAAAGATTGCTAAATATTTCCACTATATTAAAAAATTTTCCAAGGGTTTTCAAGGGAATAGATAAGATTTTCAATATTTCAGTGTATTTTAGGAGATTTCCAGAAATTTTAAGAGCTTTACAAAATTTCAAAATATTTTGAAAGATTTCAAAGAATTGGAAATGTCTTAGGGTATTTCAAACATTTCAAGGAATTCGTAAAATGTACGCACCTCTTTAGCAGCAGGCTTTTGTGGTGTAGCAATAGATGAGGATCACGACTACATCATTGTAGTAATACGAGAGTCGTTCCAAAAGTAAGTTCCAATATTTTATAAATTGACGGGAAGATGCCGGCAGAACATTACGGTACCCTCCTACTTATCGCGACAGTCTGGGACTGGGATTCCCGTTAAGTGAGTACCCGCACTACCTAAAAAATCTTTCTCCCCTTGCGCTTTATCTTCATATCTGATCGGTTGACAAAATCGATTCTATTCAAAAGAGTTAATGTCACAATTTGACAGTTAAGTATACAAGTGGGAGAGAATATTCAGAGGTTATTAAACTAATTTTACCAACGAATCCTAAAAAAACTTAGTGTTTTCTTATAAGTGTTCTTTGTGAAAAAAATTACAATTTGAGAATTCTGGATAGGCATTTCAGTTTTTTTCTTTTTCGGTCTAAAATTGCTAGCCATTTATGGATGAGTACTTGAAATTAAAGAATTAATTAAGCATTAACCTCTTAAGTAGGTTACGTTGAATGTCAATAATGAAAAAAAATATGTTTACGCGCGAGCATTTTGTTCGATGCGTGCGCTTACATGTGTCGGCAGTGGGAGCAAAACAACTAGGGGAAGTCGCGATATCTAGTGTTGCGACAAGTGAGAGGGTACTGTAATGAATTTTTATGAGGTTGTTATCAACTGTTTTCTCTTATCAGTATCCTTGTAACCATGGAGCTTACCCTGACTAGCGTTTCCGATTGTGAAGTGCGATCTGTATTGAAATTTTTTGTCTCAGAAGGTGTTACCCCAGAACTTGGTCCGAGTGATTTTTTCGTTTTCCCTCACCTCAAGTCTCATCTGGGTGAAAGGAAGTTTCGTACAAACGCCGAACTTGAGGAAGAAGTCAACCGCTCCCTAATGAAAATGGGCGCGAAGCGTACACTGGTGGTCTGCAAAATCTTGAACCACGGTACAAGAAATGCATTGAGAGGTTTGACGATTATATTAAAGGATAATATAGATCCTGACGAATCGAAATATATGATTTTTTTTTAAATTCCAATTTCTTTCCATTCTTCCTAGCATGTCGCAACTTACTTTTGGAATAACGCTCATACTAATGGGATAGTTCAGCCGATTCATGGATCCTGGAAGGGGCCTTAATAATCGCTTTGGAATGGTTAAATTACTTTAAATGGCACCCATGCCAGCAAACTGCCAATATTTGAGAATGATTCTGTAATTAGTTTTTTTCTGCCAGCGACAGGAACCATTACAAATTCGTACGGCCCATGTGCACGTAAAATAAGGTTATGTGTATTTATCTATTATTGAAGATTCATGCTAACAGCAAACACGATTCGCACGCTTTACGCGCGATAAGTTTTTTTCAGGCAGTTGAATTCTCAATATAAATGTTTCATAGTGGCCACAAAAACGAAAACCTGAGTAAATGTTCAATTTAAACATTGAATACTAAAATACAAAATCAAGGCATCCACATCTTCACAACTTTTCCAAATTTAAGACATTTAAAATCAAAATCAAATCATTTTTAGGTCAATAATTCGTCAAACAATTTTATTCGACTTTTTCCAATTTAGTGTTCATTTTTATTGTCTGAAAAAAAGCGTGGGTTTTTTCCACCAATTTTTTGTAAAAAGTTCATAAAAATTTGAAAGAATTGAAAGATTTGCATGGACTAAAAGGAATTTCCACAGATTTTGAGTGATTGAAAGGATTGTAAATGATTGCAACAGCTTTCAAGGGAATTCGCAGAATTTCCAACGATTGTCATTATTTTAAGGAATGTTCGAAGCTTCTAAAAGTTTAAAAGGATTTTTAGAGCTTTTAAAGATTTTACGGCAGTCCAAGGGATTACTCGAGAGCAAGTTAAACCATTTATTATTATTTCAAAGATTTCAAAGGAATCCAGAGAATTTCGAAGATTTCAAAGGATTTTTAAGGAATAATTTCAAGTGATTTTCAACGAATATAGATAGATATATGAAATTCTAAACATTTGATAACACTTCTGCACATTACAAAAAGTTTTCCAAAAATTAAGGTATTTCGCGGAATTTCGAAGATTTGAAGATAATTCCAAATATTTCGATTTATAGTTCATAGTATTTATACTGTAGTTTATATAATTAGAAAAAAGGTTAAACAACCACCGCAGGGTCCCACTGGGAGCAACTGGCATAATAAAATGACACTGGCTCCCAGTAGAACGGCGGTAAATCGCACTCATGGCCACGTTTGACGACCGTGAGATGGGTGGCACTATGAAATTATGAAATTACGACGGCAGGCCGGCAAAATCTTCATTTAGCTTGAGGACACGAAGCGACCGAAGTAGCACAGCTGTTTACATCCATCTCGCACATGCCTTAGCATATTTTTGGCATGCGCGTATGGCTTCAAGGTTACAAACCAGCGATAGTTCGGCACCTCCGAGAGCACCGATTGCAAGGAGAATTACTCTACCCATATAATTTGGGTACAGTCGTTGCAGCTCCTTTTAAGATCCTGATACCTCTCCTCCTTTTCCCTCTCCTTAGCAGTGATGTTGTATTCGGCCGGAGCCGAGAATTCGATCACGAAAATAGTTCGTTTCTCGAAATCTTGG
>JAWWEA010000062.1:67780714-67791056 GCA_035222095.1 Andricus quercuspetiolicola | reverse complement strand
GATTTTCTATCCGCTCGCACTGCCTTAATTACGGTCGTTTATGATAGGTGAACGGCAGCCTAAAACCTTTTCGCTGCTCGGGCTTAATTTGTACCGTCGAAAAGTATAGGTGTAGAAACTTATTGTTAGAAAGAGATGGAAAGATCTGGTACTTCTCCTCCTCTGTAGGCGTCGCAGGAAAAGGGCCCGTCAAGGGTAGTCAGGAAAATGCGTCGGTGCGATACGGTTGTAATTTCAGGTCTCCTCGAGTAGCCCGATCATTTCTTTACGTTTTCTCCATTATTGTACCCCTTTTGCTCTATTTTACCTTGTTTTCAATATAGACGTTAACATTGTTGCTCTAACATTTTATATACTTGTGTTTTATTTGAAAACTCCCTTGCATGCAATCCTTCGTCCACCTTAATAAAACATCTGGCGACCGTGACAGGACCTTGGATTGTGTAGTGAGTAATAGTGCAAGTGTATTTTCTTGGTCATCATGGCTGACAAGAAAGAGTTAGAACAAGTGAAGAGTAAAAGGAGAGTGTTGCGCACCGCATTTACCAAGGCAGTGTCTTCATTTGATATACTTTTGAATCACGGCGACGCGCAACATAGTGAATTAATGATTGCTTACAGTTTGATAGAAAGTAAGCATAAAGAAATAGACGCGCTCACGAAAAGCGTCATTGATTTGTTGGCCGACGATGAGGCATCAGAGGTTGACCTCTCAAAAGAGTACGGTGATCAAGACGCGTATACGACTAAGTTTTTACAAATTAAGTACAAACTTGATGAGCGCAGGGCTTCACGAAACAGAACGCGCTCGAATGCTGATCAACGAAGTGTGGCATCGGGTGGTATCAATGCAACATCAGGGGATTCGAAGAAGCCGTTCAAGCATCAAACGCTTGAAGTCAAGAAGTTCGCTGGGGATGTGCGGGATTGGCTTAAGTTTTGGAGTAGATTTAAAAAAATTCACGAAGATCCCGACATTGAGAAAGAAGACAAGTTCCAACTTTTGGCGCAAACAATGGTGCCCAACTCGCGAGCAGAGGAACTTGTGAACAGTTATCCGCCGACGGGTGAAAATTATCTAAACGCGATTGAAAGTTTGAAACAGAGATATGGTCGCGATGATTTGCAGATCGAAGTGTATGTGCGACAGTTGCTTAAATTAGTGCTTCAAAACGCATTGTCCGCGGAAAAATTGCCGTTGGCCAGTTTGTACGACAAAATCGAGTCTCATTTACGCGCTTTAGGTACTCTTGGAGTTACCACGGAAAAATGTGCCGCGATGCTTCTACCATTAGTGGAATCTTCTTTGCCCGAGGATGTACTACGAGTGTGGCAGCGATCGAGTGGAGCGAAAAATGTAGACAGAAGTGTGAACGCTCCAGATATGTCAAAAACGCGATTGACAAATCTAATCGAATTCCTAAAGGCTGAAGTTGAGGGAGATCAAAGAATCTCACTAGCCGTTGAAGGATTTACATTGTCTGACAAACCGAGCAGCGTGTCGACGAGTTCCAGTAAGCCAAGAGCGCGTCAAGAAACAAGGGACGTGCCTACTGCTCGAAATTTGATTGCGGCGAAAAATAGAGTCAAAGCGTGTGTATTTTGTGAAAAAAGCAATCATGAGAGCGCAAATTGCTTTAAAGCGACCAACATGCCGCTTTCAGAAATTAAAGAAGTGCTGAAGAAGAAACGAGCGTGTTTTAACTGTCTCAACATTGGTCATACTAGTAAGCTGTGTCGCGTGAACGTGAGGTGTTCGAAATGTTCTCGACACCATGTCGATTTGATGTGTTACCAGCAAGAGAATCACCATGAAGAAAAGAGTAATAAAAGTGAAAGTTTAGTGAGTGCCTTTAATTTAGAAAGAGAGTGCTCTTTAGCAAGTACTTCGAATGTACCGAGTACTTTCATGCAGACGTTGAAGGTAAAATTACGAAGCAATACGAGTGAAGTGACTGTACGCGCCGTTATAGATACCGGCTCGCAGAACTCTTACATTTTAAAAAGTGTCGCGCGGCAGTTGAACTATCAATCTACAGGGAAGGTTGACATGGAGCATTTATTATTCGGTGGCAAGAGATCGAGCGTTACTACGCACAATAAACATGTGATACACGTTGGAAGCTTGGACGACAGTTATAGGTGCAATTTCCAAGTGTTAGACGAAGAAGAAATTTGTTCAAACGTGCCGTCGGTAGTCAAAGGAAGCTGGCTGCAAGAATTGAAGAGGAAGAATATAAAGCTGACCGATGTGGGCTATACAGAAAAAACCGTGGCTGTTCTTATCGGTGCAGATGTAGCTGGCAAGCTGCTTACGGGGCGGATACATCAGCTCGAAGACGGCATGACAGCAATCGAGACATACCTGGGGTGGACGCTTATGGGTAAAGTACCCGCAATAAATGAAAAGGAGAATTTGGCGGTATCGGCGATCTCGATGTACGTTAACAGTCGTGTAATCGAGGATCTTTGGTCTTTAGACGTTTTGGGGATTAAAGACCCAATAGAGCATAAGACTCAGAAGAAACACGACGAAGAGGTGGAGACAGTTTTCAAGCAGACTGTAATAAAAAATCACGAAGGTCGCTATGAGGTAAAATTGCCGTGGCGCGAGTCTCACCCTACGCTAGTCGATAATAAACATATAGCTGAACAGCGTTTACAACCCATGGTAAAGAAATTACAGATAGCCGGCAAATACGAAGAGTACGACTCTATTTTTCACGACTGGCAGAAAGAAAAATTTATTGAACGAGTGCCCGAAGAAGAAGAAGCTCATTGGGGCTATTATTTGCCGCACCGCCCGGTCTACAAGGAAAATTCGACGACTACTACGAGGCCTATTTACGATGCATCCGCAGAAGGGAGGAACTGCCCATCGCTCAACAGCTGCTTGGAAAAAGGTCCCAATCTCATCGAGTTCGTGACAGACATTTTATTGCGCTTTAGAGCAGGTAAGATTGGCGTAATTGCTGACATAAAGAAAGCATTCTTACAGATTAGTGTAGACCCGGCGAATCGTAATTTTCTGCGATTTTTATGGTACGATGAGTCGGGTAATTTAATAATATATAGACACTGCAGAGTAGTTTTCAGAGTATGCAGTAGCCCCTTTATTCTTGGCGCGACGATTAATTTACATTTAGATAATTATTTAGAGTCGGTAGCTGAGGACGCGAACAGCGGTAAAATTATTTATAACACGATGAAGCTCAAGCAAAGTTTTTATGTGGATAATTGCGTTACCAGTGTAAATAGTACAGATAAATTAAACGATTTCATTTTTAACGCAAAAACAGTGATGGAAGCGGGTAAATTCGATTTACGCGGTTGGGAATATACCAAAGATGGCAATTCTCAGGAGCCAAGCATGGTACTCGGTATATTATGGGACAAAGAGGCGGATACTTTATCATTGAATACTTCTAATTGGAAAAAACTAGAATTTACAAAGATAACGAAAAGAATTATTCTGTCGGTGGCGCATCGTATTTTCGACCCTCTCGGATTTGTTTGCCCGGTATTACTTGGCCCAAAAATCTTACTACAAGAAGCTGGGGCTAATTTATCGTGGGACGACGAAGTCAGCGATTCAATTAAAAATAAATTTATTAATTGGGTAAAAGAATCGCAAAATATTGATCAAATTAAAGTGCCGCGTTGCATGATCGGAAATGTGGACGAAAACACGCACTTAAGCTTACACACGTTTGTTGATGCGAGTAAATTAGCCTACGCAGCGGTGATTTTTCTCAGGATAGAGAGGAATTCGAATATCGAAATTTATTTTGTGCAGGCTAAAACGCGAGTAGCACCCACAGTTTCGAGTACTTCACTTGCGTCTACAAGTATGCCGCGATTAGAACTATTGGCTGCTACAATCGGCGCGAGATTGACAGTGCAAGTAAAACGGGCTCTAAATCTTAAAGATATTAGCACGCATTTTTGGTCGGACTCGTCGACAGTAATTGCGTGGATAAATAGAGAGAATAATTGGAGCGTATTTGTAACGAACAGAGTAAAAGAGATTAGAGCGTTATCAAAAAGAAGCGAATGGAAGCATGTTCCTGGTCACCTTAACCCGGCTGATTTGCCGTCGAGAGGATGCACGGTGAATCAGCTTGCGGCCTCGCGTTGGTGGGAGGGACCGGAGTGGTTGAGGCAGGTACCGGAAAAATGGCCTGAGCATGATGTAACGATCGATGAAAATCAAGTCAATAAAGAGTTAAAAAAGTCCGAACATTATTCAAAAAAACTGCAGAGTACGATTTTAATTAGTGTCGGAAAAGGAGAAGTCACAGAAGACAGTTTTTATCATTCTTGGTTTAAGCCTTATTCAAGCTATTCAAAAGCAATCAGAATTTTAGGTTTCATGAGAAGATTTATTTTCAATTGTAAAAATAGAGTGAATGGGAAGAGAGTTAATTTTTTAACGGAAAGGGAGTATGTCAGTGCTGAAATATTGATGCTTAAATTAATTCAAAACCATCATTTTAAAGGATTAACAGACGAGCGCATCGTACATTTCTTACCTTTTAACGACGAGAACGGGCTTATTCGGACAAAGACTAGACTTTTATATCGCGAAGATTCACTTAATTTTCGATGCCCAATTATATTACCGAGTCATGAGAAGATTGTAAAATTATTAATAAGAGAGAAACATAAAGAACTTAATCACGCGGGTGTTCAAATAACCATGAATGCGCTGCGTGAAGATTATTGGATTTTGCAAGGTAGAAGAACTATACGCTCGGCTATAGAACAGTGCAGTGATTGTCGAAGATACGATTCAAAAAACAATTCAGTGCAATCGTCACCTTTACCTCTCAACAGAATAAGAAACGCCGCGGTTTTTGAAATAGTAGGCGTAGACTTCACAGGCCCTTTGTACCTCAAAGGTGGGCAAAAGACCTGGATTTGTATATTTACCTGCGCGGTATATAGAGCGGTACATTTTGAGTTGGCGAACTCTCTGTCAGTAGCATCTTTTTTAATGTCAGTGAGACGATTTATAGCAAGGCGAGGGAGAATGAGCGTAATATACAGCGACAATGGGACGAATTTTGTTGGTTTAGATAATGCCTTGCAAAAGATTGATTATGAAAAAATAGCAAAGTCTCTCGCTGTACAGAAAATTGAATGGAGGTTTAACCCGCCGTCGGCTCCTTGGTGGGGAGGATTCTGGGAACGCCTTTTTGGTATTCTCAAACGATTATTACGGCGCACTCTTAGAAAATCATGTTTAAGTTATGAAGAGATGCTAACAACACTAGCTGATTGTGAAGCCATAATCAATTCGCGACCTATCACTTTTATGTCTGATGGTTATGAGGAAGTAATACCGTTGACTCCATCAATGTTTTTGCAAGAAATAAAAGAAATCGGCGTGTTAGATTTAGATAAAGTCGAACATCTTGATATAAACAAGCGATTCAAATACCGTCTGAAAATAAAAGAAAATTTACGGGATAGATTTAGGAGCGAATATTTGGGGGCATTAGCACACCAAAAGCGTAAAAATAACAACAACGCATCACGTTTGATTAAAATTGGCGATATTGTATTAGTAGGCAGCGATAATACCAAACGTATGGATTGGCCACTAGCACGGGTGAAAGAAATTTATGTTGGTAATGACGGCCACCCAAGAGTTGTGCGACTTATAACAGCGAAGGGCGAAATTATGAGACCAATCCAACGCATCTATCCGCTTGAAATACGTTCTAACGAGTGTGAAAACACCGAAGTCGAGACTATTGTTATGCAAAAGTTAAAAGAAGCTAAAGTACCAGAAAGTAATCGCCACCAGAAGTGTACTGATAAGCCAAGCGATCCGAAAAATGAGATCAAAGAAGTTAAAACTAGAAGTGGTAGAATCTCTAAGAAGCCAACGAGATTAGGCTATAACCGAAAGTAGTGAACTAGAAGTAGTTTGTAATTACTTTTCCTTTATTCAGTTCTTTTATGTTAATACTTCCTTGGCATCATTTCCTTAGTTATGCGATAAATACGTAATTTTTAGCTTTTATGTTTTATATGTAAAATAGTGTTTCAATGCAGCTTCCACCGAAATATCAAGTTTATGTAATGGCAAATCTTATACAATGCACTGTATTTTGTGTGAATGAGCTTAAATGTAAATTTAAATTTGAGTGTATTAGCAAATTTGATAGGCAACAAAATATTGGATTATATAATGATTAGAAAAACATGTACCTTATGTAAGAAAGACTCCTTTTTTGCGTGGGGAGGATGTTGAGTTAGTGGAAAAGTTCCAAAAAATGTACGTGCCAAGAAACACACAGCTACGGCTTAGAGATTTTCTATCCGCTCGCACTGCCTTAATTACGGTCGTTTATGATAGGTGAACGGCAGCCTAAAACCTTTTCGCTGCTCGGGCTTAATTTGTACCGTCGAAAAGTATAGGTGTAGAAACTTATTGTTAGAAAGAGATGGAAAGATCTGGTACTTCTCCTCCTCTGTAGGCGTCGCAGGAAAAGGGCCCGTCAAGGGTAGTCAGGAAAATGCGTCGGTGCGATACGGTTGTAATTTCAGGTCTCCTCGAGTAGCCCGATCATTTCTTTACGTTTTCTCCATTATTGTACCCCTTTTGCTCTATTTTACCTTGTTTTCAATATAGACGTTAACATTGTTGCTCTAACATTTTATATACTTGTGTTTTATTTGAAAACTCCCTTGCATGCAATCCTTCGTCCACCTTAATAAAAACAGTATCTTCGAAATTTTTAAATAGAGACACTAAACGTATGATTCGTTTCCAGTCTGCAGGGTTTGCTCATGAATTTTTTAAGATTTCTTTTAATTGAGTTCAAATATTTTTTACCTCAATTTCCTGAAAGAAGTCCTTTTATATATAAAAAAATTTGTTTCTTTAAAAGAAAGTATACAATACTAGCAATGTAAATACAGCTTCTGTTATTCAATTAATTATTAATACAATGCAACTCAAACAATAATAGTGGTGCACCAAATCACCCGAAGATGTCAAGGGGTAAGCCACGACTCGTCCTCACACCTACTTCAGGACGAGATCGAACGCACGTTCTGGGCCTTGCGCACCCCTCATGGTGACGACAAGCAGTCCCCCCACCACCAGCATACTGTTTCCCCTCTAATCTTTTCCTTACTCGGAAAAACTGTATCCATAAAGTAAATGATACTGGACTGGAAAAATGGAAATATTGGAACTTTTAGGACCTTATGAAACTATGCATAGGTCGGGAAGAACTTATGCTCGTTGAATCCAAACAACCATTTTCTGAATAATTAAATAAGGTAGTCTCTTCAAAACAAAATTATTATTATTTCATAGCATGTGTTACTTCATGGATCATGGATGTACACGTGATTTTTGCATTTATTTCAAAGCTTACATTCATTTTACGTCCTTTATATCATGAGGAAAATTATACTTTCATTCTACTGAACGTGTATCTAATCCATTTTATTAGAAAAAAAGGCTTCCCGAAAACTTCAAGTAAATGATTTTTATTATGCTTAAGAGACAATCATGGATCAAGAGGAATTCTGGAGAAAAGATTCCAAGAAATTTATAACACCAAAAGAGTGCAACGTTGCTGAATATGCCGGTCAAAAACATTGACTAGGAAGGGTTATAATTAAAAAATAATACTTTTCGATAAGAAAGTAAATGGTTTAATGCAGCCCTGAGAAAAAGTATACGTATGCCTCTTGGTATTGCACGTCAACATTGAAAAATCAAAGAAGCTTGGGGTTTGCATTCGTACGTGAGAATTTCCATGGCGCTTGCAGACTCCATAGGGAGAATAAGTGTTTCGAGAACCTTTCACCCCGTGAGCAATACCATCTCAATGCATCCTACAATTCGAGGGTGGAGCAACAAGGATCGGGTTGCAAAACATCCCGATTTTAATTTCATCGCGGTTTCACACTCCCCGTTTTATGCATGAATAAACCACTGCTTTCCCGCAATACTTCATTAAGAAGAAAGGATATTTTCGCTCTGGAGACTTCATTACATTATTCACCTGATTATTAAAACCATTTAAAACCTTCAACAAGAAAAATAATAAAACCAATGTTTAAAACATGGTCAACTTTCCCGATGAATAACAAATTTCGTTTCGCGGTCTGGCAGAAAAGAAAAATATATAAAAAAAAGATTTGTCAGCATCTACATAGAGATCCATCCGCAAATAATGTGAACATTTCTGCCCTTCAAAAGCATAACCTAGTAAGTTACATTTCCGATAGAGGTCACTTTTTCCTGCATAAGTGATGGAAAATGGCCTTTACAGCAAATGACAGTAATTAAGTTACACGTTTGGACAGCAGATTTGTAGAATATGCTTGCAACGCCTAGCTTAATCCAATTTGTATTTAAACGGGCTTGCATATACCGAATTTTTTGTGATTGTCTTTTCAGGATGCCTCCCAACTCTTTCAAGTCTAAAATTTAAAAAAATATATTTTCGGCGCTTTTTGAAAAAGCAAAATTGTTTATTTTTTTCTTTAAGTTTTGTTCTATATTTTCATAAAAGACCATAAAAAGTGAAGCTTTATTTGATGAAACTCTTTAATTTTTGATTTTAAAAGAAGATTTAAGTGCATCAAGATTGTGCGATATCCTGATACCTTGGAACATGCTAAAAGTAATTGCAAAATTTGAAAAATCTTCTTGCTAGCCCAAAAGTAAAATACCAGTTGGGGAAAAACAAAAAATTTTGGTATTTTGTCCAAGAAAACAAAAAAAAGTTTTAATTGCTACAAAAATCAAGTTCATAACTAGTTCTACTCACGTTCTGTTTAAACCAATTATACTAACATATTTTAAAATGTTGATTACGATTACGACCATGAAAATATTCGCAAATAGCATTTTAAAAGTCAATTAAAAAAATTAGTGATATTACTGGCAAAAATAGCTATTTATTTGTAATTTTTCCACCTGGAAAAACGGTAGGATATACCCCTGCAATTAAAATAAAAAAGTTTTAATAGACATTGATAATTCATAAACATTTATGCGTGTTTGAATTTTGTGCTTTTTATTTTAACAACATATTGTGTCTTTAAACCTCTATAATTTTTGACCCAATTACGATACTTAAAATTTCTTTCCAATGTTTATACTGTAATTTCCGTTATAACTACCCTGTTAAATATTTTTGGTATTTTACCACACTTTTACTATACAATTGTACGGCAAAATTGCAATACGCGTATTGCAATTTCAAAGAATACGCGTGATTTAGCACACAAGTATTGCAATTTCACTTTTCAATGCCGGTATTGTAATTTTGCCTTACACTCACCTTAGCCCATCTAACACTCGACTTAGAGCTTGGCGGTCAGGGTTCGATTCTCCGTGCCTGCAATTTTTTGATTTTTTTTAACTTTCTTCCACACCATTACATTACATGTTTAGCAATATTATAATACATGAATGGCAATATTACAATACCAGCATTTGAAAACAACAATATCATGTATTGGGACGTTACCTTACGTCTCGAAAATAAAATTCCAATACATTTAATGGAAAGTTCCAACAGAAATTTTGTACAGTGTACTTCAGGGGTTGAATGCTCTAAAATAGAAAAATTCCCAATAAACTCAATTTTTCCACCCATTTTCAGCGTTTTCAAAGGAGTCAAATATACCACGATCCGGAACAGATCTTATTTTGAAATGAAAAAAGAATGAGTTTCATCCAATAAAGCTTCACTTTTCATGGACTTTTATGAACATAAGTATGAAAAATTTGGAAAAAAATTGAAAACTGTGCTTTTTCATTTTCAAAAAAGGCCTAACCGATTGTTTTTGTTTTAAGTTTAATATTTTCAAGAGACATCCGCAAAACGTAATCAGAAATAAATTGGGACGTGCAAGCTCTTTTACACAGAGGAAATTTACTGGGGGAATATTCCGCAAAATTTGCTTAAAGCTGGACCATAGAGACAATAAAAAAAATTTTTTCCCTTCGGTAACAGGACTCGAACGCAGGACACTTAGGAATAAAATTCAAGACTTTCCACTTCGCTACGAAACCTGCTAACTATTTTTTCCCAAAATGCCTATACGTCCCATCTTTCCGCAAATCTTGTGAAATTTTTCCCCAATAAATTTTTTCCGTGTAAGTGAAAATTGGTTAAAGCTAGTGACGATGAAAAAGAAAACTTTTTTTCCAAGTTCTAACAACAATCTTGTAATTATAACCACTCTCAAAATTCGTACTGTCACAACTCACGAATTCCGAAGGATGAAAGAGGACAAGAGCGCCAATTCGAAAGCCATTGTCCAATTATTTAGATTGGCGCCGTGTAGAGTGCCCTCT